>UXUI01008522.1:13094-26507 GCA_900576705.1 Enterobius vermicularis
TCTTCAAACCCAAATAAAAATTTAGAACGATCAGTACCTTTTAATTCTAATAGATGCTTTAAGAAAATTGAGAAACGCTTTTTCTCCTTCAGGTCCCGTTTGTTTAAGATGGACTCTACCATTCCATTGACAGACGTCCACATCGAGACTGTCGAAAACACCGCCTTTTAAAAAGATTGGAAACGGATTGATCTAAAAGCTACAGTGGTCAAACCGAGACACCTGTTAAGAAACATTTCTCATCATTATAGGCAAGTTCTTTCCAGAAAAAAAATTTTTTAAAGGCAGTCTAGCATTTAACAGCTTGTAATTGCAGAGAAAAAAAACTTAGTAAGAAAAAACTTACTTTCTCTTGGTATTTGACCTCAGAAAAATAAAAATAGAAACAATAAAAGAGTACAATTTTAAAAACTTATTGAATAACAGTCTTCTTTAAGAAGATTTGTAGCAAATAATGTTGTACCTCTTCGCTACCAAAATCAATAGACAGCCAATCAAGAATTTTTTTTACGCCTACAGTTTCTACTAGGAACTGCTTCAAGTTTATATGTGGAATTTTCGGCGTATTATTCTCCATTTCTACAGTTTAGAACGAGTTTAAATATCGATATTTAACAGTAAATAAAAGATCTATCTTATTATGCAATACAAATATTGGTACATGGGGAACCTGTAAGCACATTAAATTGCCAAAATTAGCTCGATTAGCAAGACAAAGCAGTTAAACAACACAACTTGTCAAAAAGTGCGTACTTTTCAAAGTAGAATCTGTCGTCACATTATTGGTCATCCGTATTGTAGCATGGGTAAACTTACCACCAATAAGTTCTAAAAGACCTCTGTTTGGGCTAGCAACAGGGTCTACCCCAAAAATTTCGCATGCATCCGAATAATAATTTTGAAGCTTTGCTTCAGAGCCAATTTCACCGTCCATTCCTATCACTACAGCCAAACATCTACTTTTAGGCTGCAAAAGAAAAGTCATTAACTGGCCTTAAGTTTTAGTGCCAAAACAATTTTACAGAAGTGACATTACAGAAAGGTTATTTTGTCTTTTCAAGAATTTGCTAAAGAAACACTTGAAAAGCAGTTCTTAAGCTGCTACAAAAATAAGTTTGTTGTTTCGTGCTTTTACCGAAACTGGTCGTTTTGGGATAATCGCATACTTGTACTCTTTGCTATTATACAACGGTAGAATCAGGGATTCTTGCTTTGGAATGACTTCCACTTCGCATTGCTTTAGTTTCTTCCTTAGTTCTCCCCAAAACTGTAATTTATAATGTTCCTTCTAATCATCATAAAAAAAATTGAATTTTTATGTAGAACACATACGTTCGCGTCAAGCATTTCGGTGCTTTCATTGGAAGAACCAAATATTTGACCGGAGCATTGCCAATATTTGTCGAACCAATCAGTCTAATAAACATATGTAGTTTATTTAACAGTATTTATAAATTTTTTAAAAAAAGTAGCTGAAAAATTTGTGAATGAAATTCTACAAATGAAAAAATTTTTTTTATTTTTTAAATGACTTTATTTATTTATTTGTTTATTTTTATTTTTATTTTTTGATTATATATTATATAGAACGGTTTTGCAGTGCCAAAATAAAAAATCTTTTTTGATACTACTTTTTAACTGCTATATTTGTGTTTAAATTTTCTTTATTAGCACCTTCATATCGAATAAAATAAGCAACCAATTTTGTTGACCACTGTCAAATGACAACAATTTTTAAAAAGCTTACCATAGACTGTCGCATAATCAGTAACTCAAGTTTATAGCGAATATTTGAACCATGACTATACAGTGTCAACAAAAATAGAATTCCCGTAACAACAGCTAAAATAACTGTACCTTTCACTCGTAAAATTCGAAGCACCTAAATTTAACATACTTCTACTATAATTTCTTCGGTACAGAAAGCGTAATGATTGGGCAGATATATACTTTTATCTGTTTTGAATGTATACATCTCAGATAATTTATCGCAGTGGCATCTGAATTTCTCTTATTTTAATCGCTACTAATTTCTTTTTTTTTTTTTGTTAGAATCGTATAGTTATGATTTAGATGTTATAAGTAGTACTTTCTTTTTACTGTACATATTTTTTTGGTTTAATGATAAAGCAGTACAATCAATACAGTTGGATTTGTCGGTTTATTCTAAACCGAATCTGAAAGTAATCAAAAAAATGAAGTAACAGAAACTTTTACCATTTTGGCATCAAATTGAAAATTTTCTGCCATTATAGCTGATATACCGTTGAATTAATAGTCAATGATTTTTCTTCTTACTAAATTTTAACCTAAAATTTATTGAATTATAGATTATTGTTAAGAAAATAAAAGTTTTCTAGACAGTGAAAATTAGAAATTTTCTAAAAGTGACAGGGGTTCAATAAAACAAACAACGCTCGATCGATTTTTATCAATATTTTTGAATCATTTAATCAAATAAAAGTTATAAGATTAATATTTGATATGCAACAGCACAGTACTCTAAAAAATGTATTAAAAACATGCGTGTAAATAAAAAAAATAAAAAAATTATAATGCTTAAAGTTAGAAGCATTAATGGTCGTTTATATTTTCAAAGATTTTTATAGCTATTCATTGTAAAATAAAAAAAAACAATGTTAAAAAAAATTTGATTACCGAAACTTATCGCTCAAAACACATTTAAGGTTAATCATTAAGAGCAAAAAAAAAACCATTGCTGTTTAGAGCAGAATTTCAGATTTTCACCAAAGAAGAGAAATGCGATAAGTGTTTTGAAAGAGTTTTTTTATTTGAAGCAGTTTACTGCTATTTATTTTTATTATCATCTTTCGCTTTGTCTTTAGTATAAAATTCTAGCTCGCAACTAGATAATATGTTATTCTTCAAATTATAAGAAAAAGTAATTTAATTGGTAGGTTGAGAAAAAAGAAGAAAGATGTTGAGCTGTAACATAGCTAAAAGAAAAAAAATCTAAGAAGAAAGAGGAGAAGTTAAGAAAAAAAAAAGAAACCAAAAACAGAAACAAAAAACCTATAGACAAATAGCTGAAATAATTAAAAGAGTCTTTGCAAAATCTTGAATCTCTTTAAAAAAACCTTGATAATTTTAAAATCGGAAGTTATTCATAAGACTGACTGATGATCTAGTTAGATATGGTAAACAAGGAGACAGCAAGGAAACACTTCAATATTACAGATTCTAACATTTGGATAAAAAAAGGAACGAATCTAAATGTATAGTAAAAACACTAATTTGTGCTCTCTTCTTTTTTTTTTTTCTAGTTTTCAGTCTTAAAATGCTGTTGACTTAAGAAAAGTTAATTTAATCTACAAAACTTTTGTTTCTTTTTCTCGACAAATTATTTTCTTTTTATTGAGATTTTAGACTTAAAAAAATTGCGGACTTGAAATTTTGTCAACCTAAGCACTTTATCTTTGGTTTCTGTTTCAGTTATTTAGTTTCTACAAAATTGATCACCCTACTTTACAGGTCAAAAATAAGGAAAGGACTGATCAAACAACGAGATTTACTAGGGCTAACTAATCCTGAAAAATAACAATTTTAACGAAAGACCATAAATTGCTATAAAAAGAAAATTTTTGACACTTTTTTTTTTTTTGCAGACAAAAAAGTTGTTAATACTTCACTGACTTTTTTTGGTCTGACGCTGTCCTCGTTTCCTTTTTTTTTTTTTTTTCATCGTGATATCTTTATGTCTGATTTATTTGAACAAAATTCAAAAAGTCTTAGGTTGCCACATCACTGCAAAATATCTAACAATTTTTTGTCTACGAACAAAAAGTACAATGAGCAATTGTTTTTGCTTCCAACTAATAGCAGTAACTTTTGAAAACGTTTTTATAGCTTTTTGTGGTATAAAATTCAACATAAATTACTGTTTACAGTCAACTATACAAATTTTTTTATAACAAAATTAAAGTATTTACACTATCGCGACCATACGCGAAACGGCACTTAATTACAATAAGTGACCGACGGGGTTATGTTCCCTGAGGGGACGCTCTCGGAGGAGCATATCACCTAAGTGACGCCACCGGTAGAATTGGCTATAAATAGGGAGTGACAATTAGCTAATTTCAGTATCTTCATTTCAGTCACATCCAGTTGATTGGCGGCGGTTTTCTTATAAAGTTTTCTCTCTCTTATAATGTGCCCATAGGCAGTTGTGTGTTCATTATCTTTTCTTTCTAGTAGTCTCTTTATTTATTATATTTCATTGTTGTGTATAAGAGGTTATTGGACTGCTTCAGGTAGTATTTTATATCTCTGTATAATTTGGTTTGTGTGTAATAAACTAGTTAGTAGGAAAGGTGGTGACGCACGCTTAGTATCCAAGTATTTCCTCTTGTTCATAAGCTTAGGTGGGTATACTACAACTGAGTAGCAATCTTCCTAAGCACAAGAGTTGGCATTTATTCAAGACGTATTGGTACATAGAAGGCTTAGGACTAGAAAGGGTCTTGAGCAGGAAGTAAAGTCTCAAGGTAGCTGTAGGTTGGTGCTGTAGGTTCAAGGACTGATTGGACTACAGTAGAGAGCGTAGTAGAGAGGTTCCATAGGACACTGTAGAAGAGAAGCTGACGAGGGCGACTATTCAAATTTTAAGATTTTGTCTGCAGTCACGACATACACCAAAAATTTTTTCTTATTTTGTCATATTATTGTTTTACTTTTTGTTCAACGTCTGACTACATTTTTTGAATCATATAACATTTATTGACAGTATTATGACAAAATTTTTAAGAATGGTTCCAAAGTTTTTCTTCTCTACAAATTTTCTTGAAAGTTCCATTGTATTATAAACATCAAGATGCTGTTTTAAACTTTAGTGACATTTAGTCATCAAACCTGGGATTTAGTTTCGCATTAGCAGTAGCTTCTAGAGAACAATTTTCTTTTTATTTGAAGCATAAAGTTAATTTCATATACAGCTGTACTTTTTTGGTGCATTTTTGTCTTAAATTCTGTACAAATTTTGTAGGAGAGATATTATATGGCATAATAATCATCAAATAAAAGACGCTTTTATAAAATTTGGTGAAATTATAAGCAAGCAGTTGTTTCAATCTTTCCTTCTTTTTTATCGCATCCGTGTGCCTGGTACTTGCTTGATGTAAAGTCTAAATTTTTGAAGTTATACCACAAATAGTTCATTTCAAATTAGAGCCAGCGATTGCCCTGAATTTTTCGTCGTCATAGTGAAACTAAGAAGATATCGACCTTCCATTTGTCATTGAAAGTTGAAAATCAGCAAATGATATTTTATAGGTGATTATCAAACAATCTAATACTTACATTTATCTTCTCTTTGTCTTTGCACTGCAGGTTAAAAACTAATAAGTATTTAGAGTTTTAATGCATTATTTTTTTATTGTGCTTATCGTTAACCAAAAATCAGTCTTTACTTCAAACTTATGCCAGAGTAACAAAAAAAATTGCTTCGTTTTGAAAGAAAGAACAATTTATTCCGTACTATTTTCGCTCTAAAATTATACTATTTTAAACGCAAAAACTTTGCTGTGCAAAATATTATTGTTTATTAATACTTTTTCAATGAAACAGAGAATTTGTAAGTTAATTAGTGCCAAGGCTAGTTCTACAGAAATATGCAACTGATAATCGCTTTAGACGAATATTCAAGTAAAACCTAACTAACATAGAAAAATATATTAAAACTTATAAGAGGAAATATGGTTATATTATAACTGCTGTAGAAGATGCTAAAGGATATGTTCTTGTAATAAAAATAACCATAGGTAGGTTATTTATAGCAGAATACGTTCAGCAGAACTTGCAATATTTTGAAACGGTTTTGAACTGTACTCGTTTATTACTTTAATCTTAGTTTCACTAGCGTTATTCAAGTGTTTCGGAAATAGTTGCATTAAACATTTTTTGAACTTGTTTCTTTCTCCAAAATTTTTTAATTTCTAATGCAAATTAAAGTATGTTAAAAGAAACGTCTTTTTCAAAACTTATGGCTGTAATTTAAATTTATCAAACAATTTGTTTAAAACTTTAAATTTTTATTTTACCAAATAGAAATTCTGCTTCCAAATAAAAAGAACAAACGTTTGAAAAACCGGTGGAATTTCAAAACAGCATTTATAAATTGCTGCGGGATAAAGCTTCATGCTCAGGTCAATCTGAATTCATAACTTGTTTCTTTTTTTAGAAATCCAAAAAAATTTTTTGGCTTTAATTCTGGACACATCACAGTTAATAATCTTGTTTTTTTTATTGCATTTTTTTATTGTCATTGTTAAAATTTTTTAGAAACAAGTGGTAAAATAAAAATTTGTTTGCAATCTTGAAAACTCGCTGAATTCTACGCTAAAACCCGCCTTAAATAAATCTTTAACGAACATAGCCAAAAAAAAAGATTGTGAAAGCCTTCAGAAAAATTTAATCGAAATATTCGTCTTATCAAAAAACCAAAAAAAAAAATTGATGTTACTTTAGCAAGCAAAAATAATCTTTGCCGATGAAAGAGAATGTAAAGTTTTGTAAAACAAAATTACCGTTAATAAAAAAATTTCTTTTTTGTTATGTTGATGCCGATAATTCAATGATATACCATGAAAAGCTGTTAAAAAAACAGATAACACAAATAAATTCCGGTTTGACAGGACAATTCTTTAGTTATAGAGTAAAGCAAAATTGATGTAATTACTGTTCAGGTTTCCAGTCTAATAACTGCCTATTAAATTTCTGGAAAACGATTTGATCTCACATCTAAAAGCTGCAGTTATGACAGGGCTTCCCATCACTGTATCAGCGCTTCAGATAAAAAATCCTGACAGCATACTAATAGAACAATTTTAGAATTGTCAAAGGCATCTAACTTCTTAATATGTCTGAAAATATCTTTATTTTAAATTTTTCAATGAATTAGTGTTTTTTTAACGTGTTATGCAACTGCTTCTCAATTACGTGCACTTTTTAATGACCTGTAAATAGAAGTTTTATCTTCTCACTTCAGATTCTTGCGACAACACCACCATTAAAGGTGAACTTATCAAGATATTTGTTTTGTGGAGAACATTTAGCAATTGTTTCAACATACTTTTGCATTAAATGCTAGATGAATAATACATATAAATTATATGTTCTGTACAGTTATAAATACTAATTGTTTGTTTTCGCATATTCATTTCGTTCATGAAAAAAAGCTGTAGTTATGTAAAGATTATTTCACCACCATAATCCGTCTTTTTTAATTGTGCATAAGAAAAAATTCAAAATAAAATGTTTGAAATTTAGTAGTTTTTACCAGAAATAATTTTGCCTCAACTTAAAAAACTGAAAAAAAATTTAACATGAAAATCTCTTTGAAGATCCAAAATTAAAGGAAGTATCAAAAAAGGTTTAGAGTTTAGTGTTTACAACCATTTTAAAAACTTCAGCCTATCACCAGCTTCTAATATGTATATAGTTTGTTTTTTTTTGCCTCTCTCAGCTCTACTGCATCGCCACTGCTGTCCCGGTCACTGTGCTCTCACTCAACTCGCGCACCAAAAAGCAGCTAGCCAATCAGCACACTGGGGCCGTCAAAGTGCAAGAGTCTTAAAAAAATACAGTGACTTATTTATCCGAGCTAAAAAAAAAAAAAAAAAAAAAAACGATGCCTTCTAGACCACTTACTCCAAAAGATAAAAAGTGATTCAGATGCAGCTTTATGCATAAAAATTGGAATTGATAGCACACAATATTGCCACTGATATGACTAATCTTCTTGTAAAAACAAATTCTTAAAAAAGTTGGCAATTTTCAGAAAATTGGAAGTTTGCAGATTTCTTATCTTTTACGAATTTTAAACACAAAAACAAGAATAGACTATACGACTCAGTCAGCAGATATTTTATTTCAAATCACGATAAAAGTTTATATTTAGGGCAACATTTATGCTTCCACCAATTCACCGATTTTTCTGAACTACATGCGTGAGCAGCGTTTACGTTTTAGAAGAACGAAATTATCGCGACAGCTGCAGAAGTGAACAGGTGTCTGAACATGAAATAGGCCACTAAATATACGAGAAAAATGCAGAAGGTGAGAAGCGACAGTCCTTTGTTATTACATACAACGTATAAAACTCTTTGTTCTTCCTACATTTATAGCCCATAAAGTACTGGTTTTTACCGCAAATTCAGCTTGTTCGTTTGTGGTCTGTGGTCGTTTTGCAGAAGTAAGCTTTTGTTGTTTTTTTACAACGTTATTTTAGCTCCTTCTTAGAAGACTTTTAAGAGTTTTTTAAACTTACTGTCTCATATGTACGTCTCAAGATGTAACCTGTATAATGGCTCTTCCCTTAAGCAAACTGTAATAACGCAGTCGTCGCAGCTTCCTTTAGCTACAAAAACTGCCGTTCATTTTAGACCTTGATCGGAGACTTTGTACCTTTTAGCATAATTTTGTGTGGAAAACTCCGAGAATTATAGGTGGCAATAAGCTATTTTGGTGTGCCTTAAGTCGCACTGCGAATAGAGCGATAGAGAGGCCAGTAAGCGAAACGATGTAATTGGAAAGAATGCGTTATAACTGATTTCGCATTACTGCAGCAAAAAATACTGAGGTTCTCAATTTTAAAGCCAGTAGAGTGACAGTGGCAAAGTCATCAAAATGCATGGTAATTTTAAAGAAGTAAACTTATATCGCACTTAGAAAAAAATCACAGCAAACAATATAAGGTGTGAAAGATGAATGATACAAAAGTCCTGAATGCATATATGAACTAAAAAGTATTTCAGCCAGAATTTAGGACTTAATGTACTGAAGTTAGGACTTCGTAAGAGCCGAGTTAAAGACTCGTATATGAACAGTTGCAAAACAAAATGCTCGGCAGTTATTTTTGCGCTGCTGTCGCTTTCCATTGGTGCATTTCTCTTTTCCTTCCTGCTGTTTCGTCCTGCTTCGTCAACGTTTCCTCCACGGTTCGCTTCTCCCAAATTCTTACACCCAAAAAAACAGCCAGTTAGTTGTTTAATGCATTAAAGCCACCAGTCTACATCACCGTTTCTTGCGTATTTGCTGTTTGCGGTTATCATTAATCTGTCAATGAAGATAAATTGTTTTATTTTGACTGGCACGATTAAGTGTCCAGTTAATAAATTATATGCTTAAAAGTAAACATAAGGGAATTAAATCTTATATTTTGACGCATTACAGTTACTAGGATGATGATTATGTGCAGAACGTGAAGAATTAAGTGAATATTAATTCAAATTATTATTTAATAAATTATTTTATTCTCAACTTACACTTACTTCTAATGAGGAACTTTTCAAGTTACACTATCAGTAAAAGCTTAACAACTTTTTCTTGTTACAGCAGTTTATCGTTTTTCACACACAATAAATTAAACAGTTTTATTTTCTGCACTGAGTCTTTTATGGATTATGTCCAACCAGTACCGTTCACGACAGGCCTCATCTTGTATATTTAGTCCAAAGAACGATATTGTGGCTTTCTGTGAATATCTTAGTTTCAAAAAAACATACCTAAAAAAACTCGTTTTTTTTCCCAGAATATACATGAACTTCTAAAAAGACGCTACTTTCAGTTCTGTTCACTAATTTGAAAAATAAAATTTTAGAATATATAGAAAATGAACTGTGAAAAGTTTTGCCGATGAAACTAGAAAGAAACCTTTCATTCCAAGAAGCGTCTAGAAGGAAATTTACGAAAGTTTCTTTTTCTGCAAGTCCCATTTTCCAAAAGTCTAGCTCCATATTCATTTGGCAAACAGTTACATGAAGTACATCAAAGAGACCACCTTTCATAAGGGCAGAAAACAAGTCTGTCTAAAAATTAACAAGACTAATGTAAACAGAAATTAATTAACAGAATTCTTTTTGACGTTTACTGACAGCTGGAAGTCCTATATTTGGGTAGCAACTACAAAAAGAAAAGTTAGCATTCTGTGCAATATTTGTTGAATACTAATAAATAGGTTATTAGAAGAAAATGATTCTTTTCAATACTCAAAATTAATTTTTAAAAAAACGGTCAAGTTTTTCCAAATTTTATGACCGTTAGTAAAACAGCAGTTTTTATTTCAGTTTGCCCTGTTTTTAAGCTTTTATATACCTTTTCGCCTTCATTATCGGCAAACAGCCAATCAAAAATGTTTCCAGAAACCTGTACTGACTCTGTAAATTGTTTTAGGTTCATACGACGATTTCTTGCTCCTTTCGGTCTTTTCTCTGAAACTGGCGGTATTTTTTAATTTATTCAATTAGATAAAGTGCTTTGAAAGATTGGTTTATGTTTTTATCGGACCATATAATCTATAATTGTTTAAACTTGCTAAATTTTAATCAACACAGTTTGTAGTATTTTTTGCTTGCGTCTGTTTTTGTTTTACCTTCATCACTCGTTATAGTCTCTGTTTCGATAAATTTACCGCCAACAGCTTCCATCAGTGTTCTGCTGGGTTCATGGAAAGGATTGCCACCAAAATAAATGCATTTTTTTGGAAATATTTTTTGAAGCTCAGTAACTGTTTTGACTTCGTTGTCTATTCCCAGCATTACTACTGCGCATGTTTCTGGAGGCTGAAAAGTGTCCAATTTTTTGTAGCAAAAAGTTATAGAAACGAATAATGGCTTACATACAATTGATATTGTTTTCTTTGCTTGCTTTTAACAACTGATGTTCAGCTTTTTTTAGGGTTAGTTTTTGTAAAGCTATTAATCAAGCGATTACTATTTTCAGTAAAAGTTAAACTTAGGCTTTGGTATATATTACACGCAGGAAATGTTGAGGAAGTCTTGCATATCTAACTGCTGCACCGTTGTCCAATGACTGCAGGTGGAAAATATCGTTTGGAAGAAATTGTGATTTACATGTTTCGACATTTCTAATTACTACTTTAAAAAACTGTAAATATATAAAAGTTTTATACTGAAAAAAAAATCTTGGCAGAATAAAATGATTATAGGATTGCTGCAACTTACTGTAGAAACAGTTGCCTGATCAACTGTTTCTGCAAAACATCTCTGATACTGTTTGATCATTAGATCTTCGTTCTGCACTGTCAAAAAAGTATATATGTTTAGAAAGTATTGATTCTCAGCATTACCAAAAACTTCTTATCAATTTTAGATAAAAATTTCTTTTTTCTTTGAACTTTTGTTCTTTTTTTACATTAGCGATAAAATTCAATCAAATGACACTGAACAAATTAAAATACTTTTTGTTAGTTTATAAAAAGAATTTTTTTTCTTAGCTTAATTACCTGACGAAATTTCTGAAGTACTGCGCTACCAGAAAATAATGGTGAAGTTGAGTGGACGAAAAATGAATATAGCAATGAGGAAGCACTAATAAAAATCAACAATAGTAGAACATTTCTTAGAAATGATGACTTTTGCTCCTTAATGAAAAAAACATTTATTATTTTAATTGGTGAATGGTAGTGAAACTGTTGTAAGGTTAAGCTTAGATTTGTCTTATTATCGTTTCTGATTTCATCAATTTCTAGCTATTTTTCAAGAAGACTATCTTTGACTGCCAGACAATTAATTGTTTTCCTAGACGGGTGAATAGTTATATTATTAAAAATGTCCAGCAAGAGAGGCCTTTTTAAGACCAACTGTCCCTGATACAAACAGTTTTTAAAATCATCGTTTCAAAAGAAGCTGCAAAATTTTATGCTTATCAAAAGTCAGAAATTCAGAAAAAAACAGTTTTTTTATCGCTTAAACACATTTCTACATTAAGTTTTGCAAAAAAAAAAAAAAAAAAAAGTTTTATTTTTTTTTAAATATAATAAAGTATGCAAAATTCATACCTTTTCAAGAATTCCAGGCTGCGTCATTTCATAAATAGTTTCTGCAGAAATTTCACAGTGCTTAGAGTGGTTTTTACTTACAAAATGCAATATCTTCTAATATTATTTTGCTATGAATCATTTGACAAGATGGTGCTATTGATCACAGCAATAAGCAAGAAGCCGAAGATAACTTGGCAAACGTACAGATCTAAACTTATACCTTAACATTCAAGAAAAAACAAAAGTGGCTAAAGCAAAAAAAACGTTGACAAGTAATACATATACTTATTTCTTAATAAACTGCTGATTTTCTACATTTAATTTGAACAAAAATTACTAGACTATTATTTTTCATAAATCTTTCTGGTATTAACACTTTGTTTCAAAAATGAACCGTAAAACTCGCCAAAAAGTCTCACTTGTAACAAAAAAAAATTATTTACAAAGAACAGATTTTTGAAAATACAATTTTTTTCTTGTTGTCTATTAAAATTTTTCCTTTTTTTTATTTTTATCAATTTTTTACTCAATTATATTGCTGTTTATTAGACTTTTGTAGGCTAAAAAACATATCATCTTAAAACATATACCTTAGTTATTGAAGAAACGTAGATGTAAGAAAGAGATGTCGCATAGACAAATGGTTAAGAAACTAAAAAATAAACTAGCGGTAAAAATACAGATTCCAAATTGTGACCACCAAAAGTTGTTTTATCGAAAACCCAATTCTAAAAACCAAAATTCAAAACCCTTTCAAATGAACAAACTCAGATGGAGATTGATTTAGTAGATGATCTAATTAGATATACTGCTTGCGAAACAATTTCTGAAAGTTTTATGTTGTTAGGTCTGTTAAAGAAAGAAAAATTGCTGAATCTTTTTCTTATTACGAAAGCACCAGAAGCTTAATAACTCTATTTTACAATATGTATGATAGACAGAAGTAAATAAATAATAAACTTTTACCGTTTTTTTTGCGTTATTGTTTCGGCATTACTTTAAAGTTAATTGCTGTTTTTGGAAATGATCAAGTAAGGGTGTCTGTTACAGAATCTTTTGCTCTGTTTCATATCACATTTCACGGAAGTAGTTACATGTCATTTTCTGTGTAAAAAATGCTCTTAGCACTTAGTAAATAACATCAAGCAATTTGTATTTAGCGTACTAATGGTTGAAATTTTGAATAATATCCATGATTAGGCTTTGCCAGTTTGACTACGCATCTCTCCAGCTGTTTAATATTAAAAAAATAGTCCATTTTTACAATTCAACATTTATTTGCTTTATTACCTTGTCCTCTACAAAATCGATCTTTTACGTTGCATTTGTTTACTGATGCATTAAGTCCCAGCCCTGTTGACAGTTCCCATCTCTATCTGTACATATTTTCAACACAAAATCAATGCTTTATTTGATACATTATTGCTAAAAATTTGTAATACCGAATACACACAGTAAAAACAATTGAAAAAAGTATACATAAAAAAGGCAGCATTTGCTATAGCTAAATATCACAAATAAAAACTTTAACAATGTCAACGGCCTATTTGCTTCAACAAACAAAATCGTCTTTAATATGATATTCAGAGAATATTTTGTGTATATATGGACCA
>UXUI01008523.1:8624-25865 GCA_900576705.1 Enterobius vermicularis
TCATTTAAACAGAGCCCTGAAGAACCAGCTATAAAAAAAACTTCAACACATCGTGAGAGAACTAAAAAATCGCCAAAACTAAATTAAATATATTTAACTGTCACCAATCTTAAAAGAGACTGATTTAACCAAGTTTTTCATGCGCTTAAAATCTTACAACGGAAAACCAAGAAAAAGAACCGCAACTTAATCAATGACCGTCTCCTGACTTGAGGTTCCAGTGTCGGTTTGCCTTAACATGCTTACCATAAAATTTCCACTTTTATTGTGGGAAACATCATTTGCTGTACTTAGTGTGATCAGGTCACCAAAAATTAAGCAGCGCAGTCTCAGCAAATTTCATGCAATAATGCTCCACTTTAAAAACTACTTTTTATAGCCCCTGTTTCTTATATTCCCTTACAGTCTCCTACTTGCTACAACGGCATCACGAACTGTATATGATGCTTCTTGCAAATTCTGTTTTTAAGTTTGAATCTGCATTGGTTCAACTATATGCTGTTAAGTCACTCTCCACTTGCTTTTAAAGAAAAAACTACGCTTGTGATGAAAAAAATGACAGTATACTTCCATCACTGATTCACCACTGCAATAAGAATCAGAGAATCATTCATAGAGAGTAACATTTCTTGTTTTCTACGTGTACGCTTTAGAACGAAAAAGCAACAAATAAAAGTCGAAACAAAGCAAATGAAAGGTGGTAGAACTAAGACTTGCAAAACCTCATTTGATCCTAAAGGAAAATTGTAGCCTCAATTGCAAAACCCACGTAAAATAAAATTTCATTGACAGAGGTAGAGGAGTGTGGAGACGCGTGCGTTGGAAGAAAGGATTTGAAGCTAAACCCTCATAAAAGAGTCATAAATAGAATTTCTGAAATCGCTTTGGTGGATCACTTTATTCAAAAACTCTGTATTAAATGATAAAGGTAAGTTGACGGCAGAATTTTTTGGGTATTACGCTAGAGCAAAATACCCTAATACTTTACATTATGAAACACTTCACTAATTTCTTTAACTGCGCAACGTCAAGCATCAAAGACGTTTAGAAGCACTTACGCAACTGGGTCATACTGAGGTGGTGCAGGCACGACCGAAACTACCGACCGTAAAGCAGCCGAAGTCTTTGCTAAACGAACGCAAAGTGGGAGCGATCGACGGGTCAGTGTGAGCATCGTGAGCACCTGAATGCCACTGAAAAGAGATTCGTTTAAGAATAAATGGGAGGTATTAGATTGAAATACCAAAATTCGCCTGAAAGCAGCACATAAAAGAAATAGGTGCAGGTGCAATAGTTCTGCATCTCACGTACACATCCAACGAAAATATAATGACTTCAAGCAAATTGTAAAGCCTACAAATTTTAAAGGAAAATAACACTAAATAACTGATAAAAATACTGCTCATAAACAGTATCTAAATCATCGAGCCTCGTTGTCCAAGGTATAACCGCAAACAATTACATCAAGCTAGCAAAGCCAAACCAAACTATTGAATGGAACTCAGCAACCAACTCAGTAACCACTGGAATGAAATAGTGCGTATGAGAATTTAACGTGCAAAATTGAAAGTTACCAATAGAATCGTTTGCAGCACTGAAATAACTGCTTAAAATTCGTCACCTTCAGCTTTAACAGCTCAAAAACAAAGCCTGAACTTCATCGCCAAAATGGTCAATCAATGCAGTGCAATATCGTGCTTAATTCTTTCTTTGTTATAACTTACTAGTTTCGTGATACACTCACAACACTGAAAAGAACCACTCAGCAAAATAAGAGCAGCGGCTACAACTTGAAATTTTTACAGCTTTAATAAACACTCAGCATAATTCGTCGGGAAGCACCGCACATGACGTTGTCCATGGGGGATTGCTTTCGATACTGCACCTCAATTCGCCGTTGTATAGGGTGAGAATACATTAACATTGCGGCAAAGCGAAGCGGTCCTGCAGGCCGTAGAAATGGAATTATTCCAAAAACCCTGCAAGCCGTAGCGACTACTATTCCTTTTGAGGTCGGAGCTACTTCTTCGCAAACTACTTTAGGTAATTCAACGAAAATTTGAATGTTTTTAGCATGTAAGTGGCAGATGCAAAGTGGTAATGAGCGTTGTTCATTTCTGCGATAGTCCTCGCCAAATTCAACGCCAGTTTCGGTTGAGGAAATCACAGATTCCACGATTTTGCTCCTCCGTAACATTTTACTCGCCGTTTATGAGGCATTTTTGTGGATCGACTTTGCCAATTTGAAGACGGGCACTTCTTTAGTGAAGTTCGAATTTCTAGTTTGAAAACGATGCTGTAAGCTGAATCCACTCAAGCTTTCTTCGAAGATCCATGAAGTAGTGCCAATCTAGCTGCAGTGAATAATTTCAAAGGTGAGTTGGCCACTCAATTACATGAGTTTGAAAATCATGATGATTGGTGTGTAACAGGATATCTGTTTTTCTTCTTGAGCGAGAAGAAACTGTACCTGGTACTTGGTTGTCAATTGGACCTATCTTGAAAACGGTGTTTCGCTTCACCGCGTTCTGAAGGACTAGTTTTGAGCTGTCTAGTAACAACTGCAAAAAATAGCAGGAGATAGGGCGAAAGGGAAGTGCTGCTTTGAATGAGAATAGGAGGATTTTTTTTTAGGAATTGTCGCTTCTGGCTGGTTGTTCATGGCACTGGTTTTCGTAGGCTTGAACTGTTTTGGGACTATTGAGTTAAAAGGTGGCTAGTCGATTCACAGTTTATGGCTATATTTTTCAGATTTTGCTGCGTTTTAAAGGTAAAGTATGTCTTAACGAATCTGATTGAAGTTACTCCGATTTCATCAACTTTAAAAAATTTTGGGACTTGAAATTTAAAGAGCAGAAAGTTTTAAATCGCTGCACAAGTGCTCATGGATGAAAATTCAAAAGTAGGAGGCTCTAATCTTGAACAGAGACTCTATTTATAGAAGCTTTTGTTAAAGATAAGTATCTTTACTTGATCAAAGCCTTATTGTTCCGATTAACTGAAAACTTTTGAGCCACGAATTGCGTATTGTAGCTGTTTCTCTACAGGTCTCGAAGGATTTTGGAGTTTACACGGCTACTACGGTAAGACCTTACAGGACTGTAATGTCCATGCTTGTTTATTTGCTGAAATTAACGACTTTGAGCTAACGACGAAAAACAGACTTTGACGACGAACGAATCAAAACGAAGAGTGATTCTTCTGATAGAAGTTACTCTGATTGCAGATAGAAATTTGACTTTTTGCGACGACAAAGAGTGTGTTTCACATCTATACTGGCAGAGCCCTTTATTTAAAGATATCTCAGAAGTATAACAACTTAAAGACAGTATTTAAGAATGGCTAACTTAGTTGGTTTAAATGAAGGTGCAATACAATGGGGAAGAGTTTCCAAGGGCAACCTAGCCGAAAAGTACAAAAGCAGTCAGTGAAAACAAGAAGTTCTCGAATAATTTGGAGTATTAAAAAGGTTTTTATAAAGCTTGCATTGTACAAATGCGACCCCAACCTTAGAAGTGTTAAACAGCTGTTGTGGTGGGCATCTTGAAGAAGAAAGCAAAATGGATTTAGAGCCTAAAAAAAGCCTGAACTTGTCTTTTAAACGAAAATTGCTTCAGATCTAACCTACAAGTTCTTTACGCCATCCTGCAATTAATTCCTATATATATGACCTGTTTTTCCAGAGCGTTTCTTTAGAAGCAGTTCTTGGGTTATATACTTAGAATTAGATCTTTGAATGTTGTTTTGCATACTGTGGTGAAACTCATAGTGGGCAGAATTGGTAAAACCGCAAGAATACCACTCGTTTCTGCTTTCTCAGAATTTTATGCACGCTTATTTGAGAAATAAAGTTTACAAAATCTTAAGCGGATCACTTTATTGCTTGGATTGAGTATTTAAGAGTTTGAAGTGATTGAAAACTTGACAAAAAATCGAACAAGAAAAACTTGACAGAATTGAAAAAAAAATACTGCATTTTAGGAGTTGCTAGCCTTAAAAGATATTTTTAAAATATTTCTTCTAAGATTTTTAATTATTATGAGTTTCTCATCACTTGTCTTTGGCAATTTAATAATTATTTAAAGGCCAAAACAGATCTGAAATTTAATTAAAATTATGTGACCATTGTTAAATTGAGGTGGTCATACTAAGTTTAGTTGAACGTGCTTAAGAAATAAATGTTTTATAGGGCAATGCCGTTAGACGGTCAGAAAAGTCAAAAAGGTAGAAAGTGGCAATGGAAAATTGCTGTTAATAGTGCCAAATTTAGGATTTGTTAAAATATCTCAAAAGCTTTCAACTCTATCAGTGGAATTTGTAGTAGATGAATGATTATTTAATAAACATAAATCTTTATGCTTTTGTGTACATATTTTGCATACAAATTGTTCTCAAAGTAATAAAAAAAATTTTAGAACAGATGCCAGAACAAAAAACGATGCATAACTTTTGATTGGGGTTCTAAACCTGCTTGCATAATTCTAGTTAAGGACTGGAAATCATCACCCGAATCTTCTGTTTCTTTTATTTCTGTAGTTTCTTTTGTCATTTTTACAGACAAACACCTATAACTAGTAAAAAAAAAAAGGGAAAAATTGTTTTTACAGTATTTACAGCATCATCCAGTTTTACCAACAAATTTGAAATGATATTTATTGCCCGATTTTTATTAAAACCTGTTTCGTGAGTTTAATGTGCTCTTCGGTCTAAAATCCAGTGTTTTTAAATTCTTGTAATTTGGAAAATTACGTACTAGTGTCAGACGTATTGTGGTTTTTTTTTTTAAAACAGTAAACGCAAATTCATAACTGTTTTAAATCAATTACCTTGTCAGTGCATTGAGCAAAATGTTTTTGACAGTTTTGCATGACGATATCAGTAACTGATAATTACTTTTATCAAAAATTTCGTTTTAGATTTCTTCAAAATAATAGCTATTAAAAATTGATGTTTATAATATGGTTGTTCTGAAATGCTTGGAAAGTAAGCTATCGAAATAAAAGATCAGCCAAAGAGTGTCGTCTACCGAAGAAAACAGAGGGCTAAGAAATTTAGAAAATGTAATAATAAATCTTAATTGTTGATGGTTAATTACTAATGGTTTATAAAGACTGTTTAATTCAAAAACACTTCTATTCAATTCTTCCAGTACTTGCTGCTTCTGAAATATCAGCAAAATATCATCGCACCGTAGTGAACGACTGGCTGTATTAAATTTTGTGAAGTAAATATCGAGAAGCTGTGTTTTGGTTACTTGGATGCATCTTACTACTCTTATTCTTTCCTAACAATTATCACAGTACTAAAAACTTGTAGTTTTTTCGTTTACATCAATCATATTCGTAATTTAGGTTTTGTAAGTGCAGTTCAGAACGGTATCTTGATCTGTAAATCAGTTCCATCTAAACAGATCTGAAGATTGGTTAACTGTCTGTCATTGGCTTTTGTGATAATCCTTTATATCGAAAAACTGACTTTGGGAATAGCTTTGGCAACTCGAAACGAGCCGAATGTAGAAGCGGGCTTGTTCGTGCGACCTGATAGTTGTCTGGCTGGAAACAGAGACTAGAACAAACATCGCAGAAACGTTTTCATTTTTCTTTTTCTATACTTGGAATTGAAAGAAAAGTTGCACAGAAGACGGGAAAAGGAAGAACATTAATCAAGTATAGTGTATCACTGGTTTCGCCTTATTATTTTCTTTTATTCTATACAGTTGTTGAACGAGAAGTAAGAAACAGTGCTTTCTGTATTGTGGCAATTGGTGTTATTAAGCGGGAAGATCTTAGGTTTGACGTCTATAAACGAAACATTTTACTCTTCATTCGTAAACTGAAAAAAAATTTCTGTCATTTGTTTGTAAAGAGTGCCAAATTTGTAGTTCTGCCTCTGTGAATGTTTTTTATATAGGTTCCAATTCAGTAATTTTACTGCTTCTGAGACATTTATATAAATTGACTTTCGTTGTAACTGTATTTGCTTTTTTTTTTTTTTAAAGTTTAGAAGCATCTGTCAAACTTTAATTTTTAACTTTAGCTTTTTTTTTGCAAACTTTACTAATAAATAGGGTTATGTTCTTTCAAGCGTAAATTTATTTACAACTTTTCACGCTGAATTTATGCTGAGTAAAATTTTAAAAAGTAAACTTTTAGTAAAGAAAATATTTGATCAGTATTTTGGTTTTCTTTGGGTTAACCGAAGTTTTTAGTAATCAAAAAATAGATTATTCAAAAACATAATATGTTATTTATTTTATTTTATTTTTTTTTGCTTTACTTTTCTTTACTGGCGACTTAATTTCTCAACAAAACTTTAATTTGGAACTCTAATGAGTACTGCCGTTACTGTTTAGATAATCTTAAAAGTGGTAGACATATCATTTAGAATTATTTGCTGCAAAAAACTTATGTAATTATGACTTTTATAAACCTTAGTCATTCATCTTTCATTTTATAATGTAATTCTGCTACTGCTGAACTGTCAACTGTTCAGAGCGCAGAAAATTGAAGGTTTTGAACACTGTGCTGGTTCTGTGGAAGAATTATTATGTGTATATATTGACAAATTTGCATTACAGTAGACAATTTTTTGTTGTTCAAATTATCAGACTAAACCACTTCCTTTGTAATCCTCTATAATAATTCGTTTGCTCTTTAAAAAGTAGGACTTTTACTCTTATTATTATTATTATTATTATTATTATTATTATTATTATATTTTTGTAATTTAGTTGATAAAGCTATTAAGGTCGTGGTTAAAGTTATTTCTCAATTTAGCTTTCCTGTATTTCCGTTTAAAACTCTCCGTTTAAAATTTCCGTTTTGTGTGATGAAACTGCTTCTAATACCATATAGAACTTCGTGACACCCACTATTAGTCTTCCAATTCATTATAAAGATTTAAAAAAAAAAACAGAAATAAAGCGCGTAACTGGTTCTTCGCCCTTGTATTTATTGAGTTGCAAAAGAAGAGAAACTATCACAGATGATAAAGTAATGTTTTAGTTACAACCTGATTCAAAAAACCTTCATGTGCACTTTTTACTGTCTAATAGCTTTAATTATCTTAATCCCTATTAGTTCATCAAAATTATGAGGGTTTTTGAGCATTCTCTTCTTCGAAAGAAAAATTGCTATGAATACATTTTTGGTCTTCAAAATTGTTGGCGACAGTTGTTAAAAGAAAAAAGTGTTATATTCAAAGAATACTGTTGGTTTGCATCTCAGTATGCGCTGCTTTAAAATTACAAATGGAACAGGGCTTTATTTTTCACTTAGAATACAAAAACTAGAAGGCAGCAGTCCTTTCGCAGTCCGAAAGCAAAGTGTTGGGTAGTGGCATCGAAGAAGAGACACAAATTAAATCTGCTGCTATCTACAATAAAAGTCACGCATCGGAGGCGCAAACTTTTGTAGGAAAACTGTATCATGTTGTATTCAGAACTTTGTTTCTTTAGCAAGATATGAATTCTCTAAAAAGTCTTCGCTTCTTCAGGCTCTCTAGTTTTGTTCTAGAGTTAATCAAAGCTTTCAAATTGTGTTAATGTCTTTAAACGGATTATTAATACGAGAAACTGAGGTTAACAGACGTCTTTGTTGAATCACCGTACTGAAGGGAATTTATAGATTAAGTTTGATATAAAGATTTCAAAAGCCCTATTTCTTTTGCAAATTTTTGACTAGGAGTTGTTGACAGTTCCGGATGTTTTTTAAAGTTGCAGATTATAGACATAACATCTAATTTAGATATTTTGCTCACTAACAACTTTTCATTTTTCCAAACGTTACAATTTGTAGACACCAACCAAATACAGTTGCTGTAATCTCCTCACTTTTGTTTTGTCGCTCAAAACAATAAAATTAGAAAGGTATTTTAGTTTTTTCTTGACCAGTACTGGAATTCTTGTAATTTAAAATAAAAAAACTGGTATTTGAGACAGTTTAGCTATTTATGCTGTTAGAGTTAAGCGTTTCTAGAATCAGTCAGAAGAATTTCTAAAAGATTTTCACCTTTATTCAAAAGATAATAATAAAATAATAATAATAGGTCATTCGATTGTTCATTCTTTGAAGAGCTCATTTTAATCGTGATACAATTTCTTTTATAAAAATTTAAGTACTGACAACCTTCTTTTTCTTATCTTCATTTTAGTGTCTAAAAGTTATCATTTTTAATATTACAAGTGACCAGTGACGTGCAAAGACTTGTAAATTCATTGTTTTTTGTTGATCAATCTGATAGAAATCAGCCTTAGTTTCTCTCATATTCTTTTTCTGTAACAGCGCAACATTCAAAGTTTACGAATGTCAGATGATTGAAGAGCTTTTTCAAGAGTTAAAGTTGTTCTATTAAAGATTTCAAAGAAACTTTTGTAGCACTATAAAATGCTTCTTTAAAAGTAATACAAATTTGTCACTGGTTTTCAGATAATTTATTTTGTAATTTAGTGATTTTCTGAAAAACCCATTACTTTCAGGACACTGCTCTCTTATTATTTCATGCAGTTCTAACGTTTTGACAAGCAGTAACTTCTTATAACTAAATTTAACATCCCAATGCATCATTTTTTCAAACTACTTTCTTACATAAAGTAATGTGGAATGTATAATTCACTGAAAGCGGTATATTTTGAACTGGAACAATTTAAAGTTCTAAAATGATAATTCAGAAGTTTGGGTCTTGTCGACGAACAAAACAATTTGAAATGAATCTACTCAATTTTTGTGGCTTATTCTCATTTTTTTTCTATGCCACGCTGGTCGATTGTACTCTTACAGAACCTTATAATATACCGATTCAAAAACTGAAGGAAAACGTGTCTGAAAATTGTTCTCGCGCTCTAAAAACGGTATTTTTTAATTTTTGTTTTTAGTCTTATCAGCTTTGCTTAAATTAATTTATTCTTTTGCCTCTAATTCCTCCTGCACAGTATTTTACTTCTGAACGGCTAAAAAATTCTTACAACATTTGACACTGAGGTTCTTTCCGAAACAATCGTTGTTTGAACAGGAATTAACTCAGCTTTTCCAGCTAGATAAACGTCTCCCATTTTCCAACGAAATTACATTTCGTCGAAACCTTTATGACGGAGCTTTTGGTTATATTTTGAAAGACGATTGGGATGTCGGCAGCAGACTTGTAAGTAATATCTTTTTCGCTTTTTTTTTCGGTTAACGTAAATTGATGTATTTTACGAATCCTAATAGTTTTTGTCTCTTTGAAGAGACCATTTTTTAGCTTACATCATAAAAAATTTTTTAAAAAATTTGTGGTTCTGTGTCAAGAAAAATAAGAGACTTTTTAAAAGTGCATTTTTTAGTTTACTCAAGGTAACTAAGATTACAATTAATTGAGAAATATTACCGGTACATAATGAGGTATTTTTGTCTTGATAAGAAATTGCTTAGCTTGATGGTCAGTATTCTAGAAGTGGCCTTAGTCTTTATAAATGTCTAATAAAAAAGAAAAGAAGTTTTAACCATAGTAATAATCCAGTAACGTCTTGGTTGTGATGTGTTACTGCCACTACCAACCCCAACTCAAAAATACACTGATTACAGAAAACTATAATAGAAAAAAACTTAACAGCTACTTAAAATTTTGAATTAAAGTTAGGAGGAGGCCAATATTACAGCGGCGAATGTAATAGATCCGTATCAAAAACACGTGTGATTTAGGTTTTACAACAAATTGGCAAAAAAACATTAGAAAGCTCTACCTTAACGAAACTGAAAAAAGATAAAATAAAAAAAGAAAAGCTTTTCCTTCAGTTTTATCGAATGTTGGTATGCTTCCACTCAGTTGGAGAGACGTCTTACACAGTTTCGAAGTATCCTGTATACTACTGTTACGGGTCTGAAACGATGTGGCAATCAAAAGCTGCGATTTACAGCGCATGTTTGCCAACTCCATGCATCTCCGATAATTTCACTGTTAGCACCGTCATTTTACCTAGCAGTTCCACAACAGAAACTTTAAAAAGAAAAACAATATCACTTTTTGTACTGTTTTTTTTATTATTAAATAATTACATTTCCATTGTACACAAAGCAAAAATTGTTTTAGTACTTTTTTTTTTGATTTTTTTGATGCAAATGAGAAGTGAAGGGTTTTTGAGCAAAACTATTTCAAAGCGATGGTGCTTTTAACGAAGTTTAGCGCTTCCATCCCAAACTTAACTTTTTTATCGAAAATCTTCGTTTTCTCTCATTTAAAAGGTTCTTAACCGCTCCGTTTCATCTGCAGCAATTTCACGTTTATCTGTACTACCTCATTTCCTTCGCATCTAATGCTGAATTGTTGCTTTAACCTTTTACAACTTCGCATAGCCGACAATAATAACCTGTTCGTTTTCTCACCTCACTTCTTTTAAGATTAGTCTATTACAATGACGACCAACATATGTATTTTTTTCAGTGAAAGGGCAGTATCATATTTAAAGTTTTATTTAAACCTTAACTGTAAGTGGTCTTTTTTAAAGTTGTCAGAATTTTGACCGAATAATCAGAACGGAATTAAATTCAACAACGTGAGTAACAAAATTGTCTTTGTTATTCATTGTCAACATTTTTGCATTACAAAGTGCTTCTTCAAACAATGATACTGCGAAACTGTAAAAGGCTTAAAATTACAGCTCAACTCAAGGTCTCCAGAAAGTAAAGGGACTCAGAGCGGAGCATAAGGACCAATGAAACAAGCGGAGGTCATTGAGAAAGAAGTTAATTTTAGGAGTAGTTGCGCTAAACTGTAACAGCACCTACAAGTTAAAATGCGCACTAAAGATACTTCTTCCGCTGTTATAGTTTTTTTTTTTGTGAAGCAAGTGACAGCTTTTGTATAATCGTCATATTCAAACTATTTTGATCCAGATTCTAAGAAACTGGCAAAAAATGACTGCCTTAGAGCCAATGGACGTCCAGATAACTGATACAGTATGCATAAGGTCTAATAATGGAAGAATATGGTACCACAAATGGCCTGGCATAGGAGGTTATGTCCTGTTTTCATTTGCTGCTTACCTGGTTGTGTTTGCTACTGTATACGACAACTTCCGTGGTAAAGCGAAATAGTGAGTTATTTTGTTAAACACTTGTCACATAGCTAATCTTTAAGCATATTTTTGCCTTTGTTTTTTTATTTTTGCTAGTATGAAGGGAGAATCGAGCGTATGCACTGGTGAATAGGTAGATTTGGAAGCTACTCAGTCAATTATCAATTTCAGCAGTTTCCTTTTTTCTGCCTTTATAACATTCGTCAGCTGAGCACAGAACTATTATTATTCATAAGTGGAGATTATAAATAATATTCTGGAATAAAAATAGGAAACCATAATTAAATATTGTGCAGCTGAGCATGAATGCCTCAGTGGAATTAATAGTTTACTGTCACGACAGATGATCATTAATCACCAATCCTTCTTCTTTTTTTGCTCAAGAAAAAAAAAATAAGATGAGGTCTTTTATGAAACCCAAACTGTTAGCAGTTTTTCATCTTTTTTTCTCCTCTTTTTGAATAAATAATATTTTAAAATTTCTCTGCTTTTTGCGGCACTTGTTTGCTCCAAAGTGGTTCTTTGCCATTGCTAATAATTTTGTCAGTACTTCAACGACACTGTTTTCTATACTTACTTAATCAAGCAATTAGAAAATTAAATCTTCCGTTTGCATTTTTCGGCTCAGATCTAGTTGGATCTGTGGCTATTATTCCAGCCAGGAAATAAAAAATAGTTCATTCCGCCTTGATGTTTGGTATAGGAATAACGCTACATAAAACTTCCAAGATTTTAAGAAAATATTGAAAAAGCAAAAAAGTAATTTTTCTTACGAGTTCCAATGCCTTTCTCAACTTCACTATTCTGAGGCGAAAATTCATATTTTAAAATAGATATCAAAGATCTTAACCAGTTCGGTTTCTGGCCATGTTTCCACCTCGTTCATATTAAACAGCGCTGCCAAAACGCACTGCTTGACTTTTCTAACTAACACTTACTCCACAAATGTATACGACAAATTTGTTGGACTACCTTTGCTGGAAAAAACTGATGATTTTTTCATTTATTTGTTAATCTACTCTTTAAATTTTAGCTACTTACTTTTGCTAGCCGACACACAGAACTAAGTCCTTAACAGTTTACTAAAACAGTCATATAACAACACAGAGACATACACACACATACACACACACAAGCACGCATACCATAAGCATAAATGACAGATATGAAAAAAATTTGTTAAACAAGCCAAAATTTTACTTTAAGACGGAAAATAAAGTTACAGGACAGCAATGACGAAGACTACAGCTTTAAAACGAAGATGAGAGATCGACAGCATCAAGAGTAAGATTTAACCTTAGTTGCTGTACCTTATAAATTCCTCTCACCAACAATCATCCATCACATTTCAAGATTACCACGAACATCAGCGTCAAAAAAAGCATGTAGCATTGGCAAAACAGAAAGAATATCAAACTTAAAATTTGTAAGAGAAAAGGCTAAAAGAATTGGACCTAAACTAACAAAAATACATTGTTTACAGTACAACAACTTGGCAAAATCCGTATATGAAAAAGTACAAAGTGTAGTCACGTATTATTAGTTAAATAAGTTAGAACTAGCTTTAAATGAAGCCTATAAATACATAGGAAGAAGTGCAACCACGAATGGCTGCTAAACCCGTATTTTCTTTTTCACAAAACTTTTTAGCACACAGCCGAAAATTAAATCAAAAGAGCCAAGAGGAAAGTTTTTAAAAACTGTGTCCCGCACTTCAACTTTGGTTTTTTAATGAAAACTATTCCTCCGACTACCAAGATACGGTCCAAAATTAATAAGTCAAAGCGATCCCATCGAAAGATTTCCCTCTACTCAGAATTCAAAAAAAAAAGTGAATAGCAATGACAAAAGTGTTCGTTCAAACTACCTTCACCGGTAAGTTACAAAATAATAATTAAAGAAGGAAATTAAATTCTAGAGATCTGTAGGAAAGGTTAATAAGATCACTTAGATAAACTGTTAAAAGAATACAAAAAAAGAGTCACTTCTGTTGAATAAGGAATTTTTGATTAAACGTCAGGAGAGCTTTAGCTCTCATTATCTCCTCATCATCTTTTCCTCGATTTCCCGAATCATACAGCTTTAACAGCTGGGCCGACCTCTTGGCATTCACGGAACTAGCTGGTACAGAGAGATAGCTAAACGCCAAGTTTGATAGTTCAGGGAAAAGCTGTAAAATTAAGAGTGATATTAAACGAGACTTCAACTACGACATTCCAGCAAAGTAACATCTTCTACCAGAATAAAAGCAGTACGAAAAATAGTGCTTAAATGCAACTTAAAAATGATTACTTTAGAATTATCGATCCAGAATTTCAGTGGGTTAAAGTAACCAACAACTGGCTTCAAACCATAATTACTCAAGTACTGCGAAACCTCATCGGTTTCTGAGTCAAGCTTCGCTGATTCTATTATCCTTGACGACATGAACCTGGAATACAACTTGTCCGTGAAACTTGGTTGAGCATCCGGGGGTGTAACTGGTGGTTTCGAGCTGTCGTATTGCCTAATCTAAAATAAATATAAATTTTGCTGCCATTTATTAAAGCGCCTTTCTATTAAAGTTCGTGCGTAAGTTGCAAGGCTCTAGAAAAGCTGCGGGACTTTTTTAATTCTGATGACTAGCAGATACAAGAAAATAATTTTTTTATTTTTAAATTCATTTGAGATGTTTATTTCACTGGGTAGATAGATGAGAATTGAGACAAAATAAATATTTCATTTGATTTCTAGGTGGAATTCAAATGAAGTGTTTATTTCATTTGAATTGGAAGTGAAATTAAAATGAAATATTCATTCATGAAACTGCACCTCAAATTCAATTGAAATAAATGGTTCATTGAAAATCGTTGAAATATTTTCGCTAGTCAATGGTCACAAAACTCTCAGCTCTTCTCAACAAATCATATGGCTCACAACGGCGCATCGCTTTGCCGTTTAACCGGCGCTGAACTAGCAAACCAAGTGCGCCACAAAAGGCTGCCAATATTCGAGAGACAAACGAAATGGAGCCACCGCGTTTGTAGCTCATAGCTATTATATCTAAGTTTATTAACAACTAATAAGCAAAAATTTTTTACACTTTACCCTAAAAATAGATATGTTTTGACAAAACACGTATTTCATTTTAATCTCACCCAAACATCACGTTAACTAATGATCTCATTTGAATTCTAATCGCGATTCCAGTAGTTTATCCATCTAAATACCTTTAGTAAGGTCTTTTAAATACGCTGGTGTTGGCAGAAACAGTGGAAGTAACTTTAAAGAAAAAAGTAGCGGCATACCATTGCTTTCAACATATCAGCGGCGACCTTTTGTCTATCGAACGGCAACAGAGCGCATGTCCTACGATCCAAAAACGTTGAAAGCAGATAAAGAGAATCATTTTGACTCTGTCCAGTAGTAAAGGCATACTTAAAACGCAAATGAAGAGCTTCAAATAATTCTTCAGCCATTAATGCGACGGCAGCATTTCTGTTCCCGCAGTAAACCGAAAAATATCATCCATTATTAACGTTCAACAAAACCTGCTTTTTTAAAAGTTTAGAATGGCAACTTACTTTGAGATGATCTTCAAGCAGCAGGACACAAGGAATAATAAATGAAACTGTCGGCAGGTCGTCTTGTTTCCACTGATTGATAACTTCAACAAATGGTTCCAATATTTTAGCAACTTCATTTATTAATTCAAAGTCGCTATCCGACAAAGTCGTCAGGTGAAATTTCTCGCAAACAGACTTCAAAGCTTCCTTACAGTCATAGAAACGTCTGGAAAACGTCTTATACATTGACAATCAAAAACTGAAAAAAATTACAAGTTTTTTTAAACTACTAGGAAACCTGATTATACTTAAAACTTCCATACGCTTCCTACTTAATAAGCGATAAAAACGAAAAGAAATAAAATACTTGAAAGTGTAGTAGATGCTAAGCCATCCGCTATCAGGTGGTACAGTTAGGCGCCTAGTAGCATTGGTTTCTTGAAGGAAGGCTTGGGTCAACTCGAACGACGAGTCAATTTCTTCAATGATCGTCACTGCACTTTGCAACAACTTCTGTACAATGCCAACTGCAGTGGTCGATGACTTTAAGACACGCATTAGCGTGTGAACCGCACAAGGATGATACCGTATAAAATGCTGATGAAATTCCGTATCTTCAGCTTCCGAGTTGTAGTCGGCAATATCGTTGTCAAAAAAATCTTCTTCTTCATACTCCTCGAAATTAATCCCTGCCTCAGCAAATACGTCAGCACAAGTACCTGTCGTTTTTGGAGCCAGAAAATCATCCTTGGCATCAACAATAGCAGAATTTATGTATGATCCATTGTCACCTTCGAACCAAAAAATGTTTGGGTATGCAATACCAAATTTTCTCAAAGATTCTGCTACCAGTTGTTTGACGGATGCAGCAGTGATTTCCGTATGCAAAGATATTACGTCAAAAAGCATTGTCTCGTATATTCCGTCCTTCTGATCACAGTACTGGAACATGATGTTCAAATAGCTGGATGAACTTTGTATTTTCTTCATGTTGTTAAATGATACAACAATAGTAGTGGCTTTTTTAAGACGATCTCGTATAACTTCCTGCATAAACGCTGCCTCTGCTAATATATTTTGTCGTAAAATTTGACGATGCGGCAGCTTATACCCTAATCCTTCCAGCGCTTTCTAAAATGCAACCCTTGATGACACAAGCGGTAATTTTAGAAATGCCAAAAGCAAGCACAAAGAAAAATTTATCTGCCCACCTTGAAAAACTCGTTCTCCACCAGAGTTAGAGATGTAGTTGAGGTTGCAAATCCCAAAGTCAGTGCGCGGGTCACGACAGCAAAGTTTATAGCGAATTTGCGAGTTAATGGTTCGGAACGCTAAAAATACTAGCTATTTTTTGAGCATTATATTAAAGAAATCCAGTATTGCTCCTGGAAAGTACAAAACCTCATTAATATAATTTGCACTTACTCCATAATTTAAAACCTCTTCAAATCTTCGACTTCTTTTCGCCTCTTCAACAACTGTCTCAAAAAATTCTTTATGTTTATGTTTTAAATGAGACTGTATATTCCCAGCGCTAGCTCCATTAATAACTTGTCCGCATTTGCAACAGATGCCGGTGTTATTATCCTGAAGTTCCACATACTGATAAATGAAATGTCGTTTTCTTGACCGCGGATCTGGCTTTCCACAGCTATAACCTAAAATGTCTCTTTAAAATCATTAAAAAATGATGCCAGTTCTTGAAAAAGCAGCAATTTTCAAAAAGGAACGGAAGAATAGTACTCCAGAAATTTGTATAGCAGATAACCTGATTACTTTTAGTTTCGCTGTTGAAACTGGAGGTTTCTGGTGAATTGAAAACTGGGTCAGGGACCTCACTTTTGCATTGTCTGTTACCTGAAAAACGAAGAGAAAATTCTTTTTTTAGAATAAGTAACAACAAAATTTCTGAAAGTGAAAAATGGCTGAGAAGAAAATGCCGTCGAGAACGATGGGGAAGAATGTGCTGACAGAAACGTTTTATACTTCAAAAAGTTGTAGAAATCAAAAAAGTAACTGGATTTTAAAAAATAAGATGTTTTAGTAAGTTTTATTAACTACTAACCTAAACACTGTCTTATATATTGGTAATTCGTTTATTCATCAGAAAAACTGAACAGTAAACTAGCTTTAAGCGTAGCTCTAAATGCCTGCTTTTGCAGTAACAGTCTGTCTTTAATCCTACATAAGCTTTGGCAAGTTGAATACCTCATCTTCTCAAGCTTTTATGCTGAAGTTAATAGTAACTACTTACTTAAATTCGCATCCATCAGAGCCATTTTCACATTTGCTCCTTCGCCTTTCTTGCAAAAACAATCAAACTCTGTCAATCAAGCTGCAGTGGCAGTAAATATCTGCAAATTCAATATTTATTTTCTATTAATGACTCCACAAAACTTTTATAGGCCGTCTATTACATTTCACTTTTTTACTTAAAATTCTAGCTTAAGAAGGTGACAAAAATTCGGTTTTTTTATGCATATCAAAACTTAAATACAATAAGTATTTCATAAAAAATAAATAACTTGCAGCTATCTGATAGACCAATTTTTGACAGCAAAAGAAACTTAAACCAAGAAGCAGTTATTTCCACCTTATCAGTTGAACAATCATTATTGATGCATAAAAAAAAAAAAAAAAAAAAAA
>UXUI01008525.1:10829-23148 GCA_900576705.1 Enterobius vermicularis
TTCTGAAGACCAAACAACATTCCGATACTGTAAAAAAAAAATTGCAAGTCTCTTCCACTACAGTATTCCCGTCAACATTGGAGACACAAGTGAAACGAAAAAAATCTGGGCTACGAACGCTATTTTCGTCAAATTCTAAATTTGCAAAAAATTTACAGCAGTAAGTGTATAGACCATATTTTACGCTCGTTTAATTTTTTTCATATATAACTATTGTTGATGTTAAATTGTTCTCCCATTTTTTTTTCATTGTTTTCCCCATATTTTGCATATTATCATCATTAGCTGTAAGTAAGTTTCATCTATAATACTGGCTTTGCAATAATGACAATGAAAGTGTTTTTTGCATTTTTCAAAATGAACATTCACAGAAAAACACATAACCATAAATTGTCGCCTTTTCTTTTTCCTTTTTTGCTTTCTTGTTTTCTTCAAATAAATCAGTTTTTTAATCTGTTCATCAAAACAAGATGTTTTATAGTGGTCTTTATTTGGTTACACTTGTCTACAATGATCAGAAGCTGTTGTGCACAACCGACGATTGTCTGCCGGTAATACCAATCGACGAAACAACATCAACTGTTATTAAAGTAATCCATCAATTCAGTAATGTCAAAAAATCAAAAATAAAAATTTTTTAAGTCAATTAATGAGAAATGCTTTTTTTGGTTAACAAACAGACTAATAAATAGACAAGAAAAAATAAAGAAAAGAAAATACAGAAGAAAAACATGAGAAAAATCAAATGATTGTAAATTTTATTCAATTATTGTTATCCCGTCTCAAAAATGTCACCAAAGTTGAGCAAATGAATTCAGCTAATCCACGCATATCTCCCGCAACCACTGAAATTTTAGGAAGATATTTTCTGGGCCATCAAGTTATCACTATGCTGGGAAAACACACAAATATATAGTGATAATCGAGAATGCTGTTCATCAAATGCCTATTTCCGGATGAAATTTATTGAAGCTGTTACGGAGATGCAAAATTCTTTGGGAATGAAAGACCTTGGCAGGTTGGTATTTCAAAAGTGCCGCCTCAGTCCTTTTTTCCTTCTAACACCAGCATCAAAAAAATAAAAAAAACGGCACACGTATAATAGCTCCCTAGAAGAAATAATAGTTACGAAATAATTTTGTAAAAACAGCATTAATATCCCATTCTGACATCTATTAGTAATGCTCGAAAAGAAATAGACTGACGAATCAATGTTCTTTCTTGTTGTCATTTACACAAAGACTTTCAATATTTTTAAATTATTTCCCTGTCCGCTGTCCTCTCGTTCCACCTCCCGTTTTTTTTCCTCCTATAATAAGAGTTCTTAGTAATACTCGTCAATTCGAATACTCCTTTTTTTCATTTTATCCCGTCATACAGTTACTTTTTTTTGTCTTCTGACACTGCATTTCAAATATGACTGAAAAAAAAATGACATTTTTCCCTAAAGCCAGGTTGTATTAAAGGTAGACCAGATGCCAATCACCATTCACTTCCACAGGCTGCATTATTCAGGCAGTCTTTATCGGTTTTGTTGAGAACGTCAAAAATTTTTTGTCTACATCTCATAAATGCCATATGAAATGTTATTTCAGTGTTTTATAGGCTACATCCACAAACATTGGTATTTCCGGATAATGAAGCCACTTTTTTGGTCTCGATTCTACGCGTCAGAGACGCACAATTATGTCAAGTACGGGTAAATTTGTGAAGAAAACAAAAATTGTTTTCTTTTTTGAGTGCTCTGATCGTCGCATCGTCTAGACTGATCAAAACTGAAAATTCCACAGTCCACTGCTTTTAGTTTAGAGCAATTGTGTAAAATGGATGTCATCAAGCAAAGTCAAGAAGAGGCATTCGTCGGCCGCAGTCGACTTCTTGTTTGAAAAAGTTGATGATTTGATCAAATTTCATCACGATTCACGGTTACGATTGCAAAGAGGCCTTTACCTATGTTACATGCAGCTTCACTCATCATTAGACGCTATCAGTGTCGTAGTCCCCAAGAACCTGCCTTCAATGTTACCTTGTGTTTACATACGGTAAGTTCTGAACTTGGAATTCCACAAAAAACAACATTTGCGCTATTACTTGATAGCGTCGAACTGCTCATAAACCATCACGAATAAACATTCCTTCATTGCTGCACCTGTTTGGATCAAAAAATACTTTCTAATGTGATAAACAAAAGTTGTTAATATTCTCCACATCTCTAAAGCCAAAAAACCTGGCAATTTTAGTGACGACCCCCACGTCTCCAAAGAAGAGTGGGATTGGCTCCGAATTCTCAAAGAAAATAGTAGCCAAAGACCCACCATTAACCAACTGTTATTCACCAAACGTCTGATCAAAGCTTGCCGTGAAATATCGAGCTCTTTAAAAGTTGACGTTAATCAGCTGCCTATGCATCGCATTTACCGCCTTCAAGTAGTGCAAGTTGACGAAAAAGTTTCAGTGATATTGGTAACTTCATTATTTCGATTTCCGGAAACAAATGCACCGTCACATGAAACCGTTTCAAACAACTAATAAAAAAGCCTGAAAATGGTTTTGAATAGTTTAGTTCAAAACCAATAATTAAATTTAATGAGAAATCTAGTGTATACAGACTCTGACTAGCGGCAGACTAATGATTTTTTGTCTCCCCTTCACTTTCAGTAACTAGAATACTTCCTTATTTGCCTGTTTTACAGATGCTACCAAATACAAGTAAAGTTTGTTCGGCTCCGAGATGGTCATCTGGTGAAACAGATTTGGAAGAATCAAAACGATCCTGTATTTCCATCCTGTTTCCGGTTTTCGAACTCCGTAAAAATTTTTGCGTTAATTAGCAACAGAAATACCTCATTTCTGATCAAATGAAAGTAATACTTTTTCCATTTCAGTTCATCTCTGCGTCTACAAAGAAGACTTCTTGAAACGATACATTCGACTATCCTTAAAAGTCGACCACTTATACACGGTAATTGTTTCTTCAGCCACTCGACTCTCCAGATTCGCACATTGTATAAAATACCTTATAATCATGACAGCAAAAAAATTTAGCTTATCCACCATAAAAACCGTCATTTCTGCTACAGGTGGCTCAGTATGAACACCGAAACTGCCTATCCGACGACGACAATCAGATGTACAACGCCGTTGTAGAGAAGCTGAAAGAATTTCAGGAAAAGTACGCACTGCTCAGTTTAACGCCTTTTGGACTCAAAATTTCATATTAGTATAAAGAAAGCCGGTTTCCCGTTAAAAAGAATAATTACAGATTAGCTAAAATTTGGAAAGATAGCAGATGGTTGTACAACATCGCAAATGAAGCTTGCGATAAAAACGCAGAATCTACCTTATTTTTAAAACAACTGATGTTTTTCAACGGAAGTCTCACAGACTATGATACAAACTTCAATAACAAAACAAATTCGGAAAAGTCATCTGAAAACTTGGTAAGCCTTTCAAAAAAATAAGTGGATAATAAAAAATCACCTTAAATCTATGAGGAAAAGCAACAAATTATCAAAAAACAATAGTGAAATCCTACGGTACAAAGAACTGCAAAAGCCATGAAAATCTACATATTTCAACCGTAAAACCTAAACTTGCCATGATGTTTTCGGCACTTACTACATTATAAGAGAAAATTTCCAACTTAAAACCAGATCGAAATCTTAAATATTTACTTCCTTTTGCTCCTCTTCAGACCGCCCCATAAAAAAACCTGAAAAATTAACAAAAAGTAATTTCAGTCTAAAGATAAGCTGTCTGAAAGCTGTGAAAATGTTTCAACAGAAACCCAGTCACCCGGTGCTTACATCAACGAAGATCATTCAGCTATCGATAAGCGGCGATCTTCAACTGGCATGCTAACGACAGGTGTTATACGGGTTTATACGGCTTACCAATGTGGCTTTGCCAAAGGTACATCTGTACGTCTTCAAATAAGCTCTACAACAACATCACGTGAAGTTGTGGCTCTCGTTGTCACTCAACTTGCCAAAGCAGCTGCAGCAGCAAAACTAATCAAACGCGAAGACGCAAGTCTTCACGATTACTGCTTGGTCGCTGTTATTGGTTCAAGAGAAAGACGACTTCGCGACGATTTTCCACTGTTGAAACTGCAAAACCCCTGGACAAAAGGCCGATTATTTGTAAGAAGGCGAGATCGTGTACTGGAAGCAATACACTTCGGGAATGAAGCAACCGTGTAAATAGATTCCACCTTTAATCGCCGTTCGAAGTCTACCCCTCAACAAGCAACTCCGTGAAACAAGGAAATCCAAACTCCCCAGATTCCAAAACGTCATATTCAGTTCGCGACCACACAAACCGACCTGTAATGATTCTGATCCTTGTAATCATTATGAAAATCCCCATGCATGTCCTCCTGGGCCAAACTTGATGTAAATAAAAGGCCTATTAACCTAGCCGTACTTCATAAACGAAAAAGCTTTCACAAACTACCGCACTGACATCAAGCACACACTTTCTGCTATCCATCTCACACTGGTGCTGTTTCAACTGAACAGCTCAGTTCCCTCCCAAACCCTTCTGCTTCAACTCCCTGTTATAAACAATTTACAGTTCAGCAGTTCAACACACTACAATAACTGCAAAACTTTACTGTAGAATAATATTACTCAACTGGATGTGGATCCCCACGAAAAAAAAAAAAAAAAAGAAAAGATAGCTGAGTAGCACCACATCAGTCTAAACATTTGAAAAAACAAGAACAACTTGAAACTGAAAAAAAATTATATCAGTTAAATGACCATGCTGTTTAAAACCTTACAGAATTCCAAGAACAACATCACTGAACACAAATAAAAGAATTGAAGCAAAATATGTAACGACAACAGAAATATAATGCATCTTGCTATCGGGTCAAAATACATTCCTGACATAAATTTTACACAAAATACTTCTTTTCCTTTCCCACCCTCCAAACTTCAGACCAGAACTTAAATGGAGAAGATGAAAAAAAACCCTAAACAGAACTCCCGTTCTAGTCTGGCGTACAAATCAAACTCAGTATAAAACTTTCAGTTACACTTTAACACCTGCTGCAAAAACACGGCTTACGGAGGATACCAAACTAGATTAGAACCTATATAACAATAAAAAAGAACCTTTGCAGATGAAAAGATTCCTTACAGTATCCCATCAAATACAGAATTTCAAGTATCTCTATGCGCATATACAATTCAATTTGGTGGTTGAAACCAATTCGCCTCGTAAAAGCAAACCAAAACGGAAAAAATGAAAAAGACAATAAAAGTAATAAAAATAATATTAGTAATAAAATATTAATAACAATAATACTAGTGGAAAAAGGCATTCAACACTTAAGGATTACAAAGATATAACCATCGTCTCACACTTCTCAACTCCATGAGAGAAGCCTTAGACATAAAAAAATGACAGAGCCTAAATTTACTAGAAGAGCAAAGAATTAATTTCCTCCATAACTAACAGAAAATAAGTCTTAGATGGTTTTGGCAATAGAAATCTTTAAACTACATAAAGCTTTGAATAACGACAGACAAGCATCAATAAAAACAACTCAATGACAGCACATATGAAAAGATTGGACACAATACAAACATTAAAAAACAATAATGAATAAAAACATTGTGTTAGAGGAAAAAAGCAACCAACGCCCCACTTCCACTTTCCCTCGCAAACGATGAAAGCGAAGACAAGCAAACGTATGATTACGAGGAAAACAATATTGCTTTAGGTCATAAGCTTCACATAAGAATTATAGTTTTGAACATCTCTTTTGAGGATTTCCCGAACAGGACCCATCACTCGTTCAAATCGTGCACGATCCAATTTGACGCAAGTCAGCGGGGTCTTTGCAACAACGGTAGCAGCTCGAGGACGGTCAAGTAGTAAAGCGATTTCACCTAAAAAGCAGCCCTTCCAATTCGAATAGAACTAGAAAAAACAAAAAGGAATAAGAGCACTGTTTTAGCTGCAAAACAAAAGGTGCTACAGCAAGCGCCTTTCAAAACAAGCCGGGACTGCGGGATTAAGATGGAAGCTGACGCCGATACGCAAAAAGTGCCTACAAAAAATTTACAACGAATGGAAAAGGGCAGTGACTGACCAAAGTAGTCGGAAGGTCCCAGATGACCAACAATTTCAAATGGCGCGTCCTCACTCCTTCTTTGCAATACATCAGCTTCACCCTCAACAATAATATAAAATTCATCTCCCGGTTGTCCCTGAAAAACAAAGACGAGACTAACAGTGATCAAACGTTACGGAACTAAACAGTCGACCACAAATTTACCGGAAATAATGCGGCCAGAAAGTAGTATCGAATGACAGAATTAAAAGAGAAAAAACGACCAGCAAAGCAAAAATTAAGAGAGAGAGGTCCAGAATGAAAAAAAAATGAGATGTAGACAACGGGCGGCAAATAATGAACTATATCCATAACGCTGCCCTTCAAAAATAAGGATATCCAATAGAAAAGTAGCACTAGCACGAGATAAGCTAACCATATAACGAAACTAATCGAAATACAACTTATAAAAAACGCCTCACCATCAGGCAAAACTAAATATATGCAGTCTTAAAATACTGCAAAAAGTAATTTGTACTTGTTAGATTCGCTAGTCCTGAAGAATGTGTGATGAACAATTCATCCTTCATATTTTGAAACGTTTCTTGCCTACGAGGAAAATAAAATCTGTATGAATAAAAAAAAGGACGCTTAATACCAGTTGCGAAATGCTAACAAATGGACATCCACCCAAATTATACACTTCCCCTATATGTCTCATAAGACCTAAAAAAAAAGATCGAACAATACTTCAGCTACTGATTACGAGGTTCGAATACAAATGTGCGCTTTACTACTAATTTACTGATGTCATCATTTTTACACTACCTGTTCAACAATTCTCGTCCCTTGCGCAAAATCGCAGCGTTCTAGCGCGTCGGCTACATTTGCTCTTTCCCATTTGTCGAGATCAGCTAAAAACCTCCTAGTTTACTGTTGTTCGTCATAAATATCACAGACGATCAACAAAACAGTTTTCAACCACCAATATTTGTATAAAGACTTTGACTAACAAAAAAGAAAACTAGTCATATAACACACAACAGGGAACGATAAAAAATTCTTACAAAGAATTTGAACTTTGGAAAGGAATTCGTCATAAAGCTTCCTTTTACGCATTGTAGTTCCCATAAGGACGCTACGATACGTCATACGATCAATAGCCCACATTTTAACGACTTCTGATTTCGCAACAATGGATGCTGCCCGAGGAGTGCCATATATAAGAGCCAGCTCACCAAAACTTCCACCGTCTTTGATGGATCCCGTGTATTCCGCGTTCACGAAAATGTCAACCTAAAAATCATTTGACGACCATATATTGCAAAAACAAGTTCCACACTGCTATTCACTTTCATAGCCTGCATAAGTTTCCAATGTATTCCGCATTCAAGCAAGTAGCATATTAAACGATTTACAAGAAAAAAAAATTACTGTTTTCAATCCCCGCAACTTCTACTATTTCCAATAAAGAATTCCACATACATTCGTTATCTTATAAAGTAAAAATTGCTCAGATGTTTAACCACAGCTGTAAAAACAAAAGCGGAGAAAAAAAATGAGTAAGTACATATTACACACCTCACCAGAATCAACCACATAAAAATTATCTCCCTGTTCCCCTTGTTCAATTATCACTTCGCCACGATTTTTCACAACTGGGAACATAGCATCGAATATTGCTTTTTGCTCGTCTTTCTATAAAATATAACAAATTAAAACTATCAAATAATCATTGGCAAACAATAAAATTCCTTCTACCTAAAACGATAAAAGGAGTCCATAATTTTCATTTTTTGGACAGCGAATAAAAGTTACAATGACAAGACCCGCAATTTCTAAACGCTAGCTCCATATGCTATAGAGTTTTGATGGAATCCTGGTCTTCAGAAAACAAGTTACTTATGAAACTATATTACCATTTCAAGAAAAATAATAAAAACAATGGCGCAAGCTTCAAGAAAAAATTCACAAGAATTACTCAGATTTAAGATGAACCACCGTAACCAATAAACTGTACTGTCGTCAAGAATACCAGATATATTTTTGTCAACAAGTACTATAACGGCAACAGAAAAAAAATTTTTCAACACGCATGTAGCAAAAACCACAAATATTTGATGACCCAAAACTTGCTTGTTGGAAGTGCAAAAAAACCCCCCACTGGGAAGAACTAAGTGAACCTTCAACAAAACCGCTTACAAGAGGCCCTATCCCTCAGCAAAACAGGGTTAATTCGGAAGTAAAAAAGTAACAACAAAAAATCCCGCTTCCAGAAATTCAAAAGATGAAAAATAACCTCTAGATGAGAAAACAAAATATTCTTGCACATAACGGCTTCCAGAGCCCTTCTTGTCTCATCATCCTTCGGTATTACGACTTTATCATAGTTGAAAGCTTCGTTTTCATCAGGAGGCTGAAAAATATAATGTTGGCAGTACATCCCGCTGTCCGAAGCACAATTTAACTTGATTTAAAAGTTCATAAGACTGACATAATCTATCAATAAACAACTTCCTCGTGGGGCAAAATTGAGGTAGGTTTCGCCTTAAAAGATCACTTATCACAAAGAAAAGCACGCCAACAATAAAGAATAAAACCACACCTAAAAGTATGTCCTTCCCGTCAACGCTAATTAAAGGTTTTTTTTGAAGATGAAACTAGGCTCTTTCAGTTCTGACAAAACTTTAAAAATTAATTACTACTAAAAGAAAACTCAATCTGATAAAAAATATCAAATTACAAAGTAACTAAAAACAGCAATGACTTTGCAGGAAGATCTACAAGCCACCTAAAAAACTTTAGTGCGCTAACCACAAAAAATTTTAGGAAAGAGCCGATAACGGCAAAGAAAGCAACAGATTCCCAACACTACAACCGAAATAAATCAGTGACGTACAAAAAGATAAACTGTAAAACAGACTGTCAGCTAAAAAAAGGGCAAGAAGAAGTAGACCCTGAATAACTGACAGTGAAGACACACAGGTAATTACCATTGAAAAAACAAAATTTAAAAAAAAAAACCTCTGCACTAATCCCATGCCTGCGCTTCCCTGACGGCATTTTTGGAGGTTCCTCAATCGTGTCATCATCTTCGTTCTGATCTGCACCCTGACTTGATTCCTTTAAAAAACAAACTTTGTAAATTAAAGTCAGATTAATTTACTGGAGAAAAAAAAGCGTTCTTTAAACTAAAAACTTTCAAGAGGCGAAGTAATGAACTCGAAAAATGAGAAGAGACTGGACGCCTTAAAAAAAAACCACCACTGGAAACCTTGTTTCAAAAAAATGGCAACGAAAAGATAGAAAAAAAAAGGCAAAATTAACAAGGCAAATGAAAATATTCTGTAGTTGTATATCACGCACACTAAAAAAATGAACAACAAAGTACCACAGAAGCGATTGGAGCTAATTTAGCCGCCTCCGATGTACATTCTTTTCCCTTCACTGCTACTGCGGCATTATTATCAGATTCTCCACCAGATGCCGCCCTGTTACCAAGCCGTAGTTTCTTAAGGCTTAATTGTTGACCCATTTACGCCTATGCAGAGCTTTACGTAAGAACACGTTTGTTCTTATTCTTGTTTCATGCGTAGCAGCGATGAGCGTTTTCGCCAGTCAACGCCAACAACCATTCGTATAAACCAAGCACTTTTCCAAGCATCGATCGATTTCAACACCCCCTTTACTGAAGCGCATACACAGACACACAGCACTCCAACATACAACCAAAACTCCATCACTCTCTAACAGTTTTTCACAGCTTGCTCTGCCGTCTTTTGTCAATTCTCTAATTGCCTTTCCTCTAGCACTTGATACGTGATATTTTTCAACAACAGCAACACATCACTGACCAAACCTCATTAGATACACCCTACTTACTAGTGCTCCTGCTGCTGTTGTTATTGGCTTACACCAAAATGTTATATAACCAAAATTACACCCCTTTCAGTTTCTTTGTCCGCAGCCACTTCTTCATTATAGCTTTTTTATACTCTACTTTCAATCAGCGGAAAAAATACGCATAGTAAAACAAGGAAACGACTGGCTGATTCACGCCTTGGCAAGTGCCAAAAACAAAAAACGGAAACTATGTGGTAATCAAAAAACAAAAATCTCAAGTGTAAAAGACATAAAATGATTTTACAAACTCCTTTCTATAAAAAAAAAAACTTCTAGAAAAATTACTTCATATCAGATAAACAGATGCACTGTCTGCTACTAAAGGGGCACTATTATTCGCCTCATTATCGGCAGGGGAAGACCTTATCTGCGACAATAATTCCATATTTGTAAAAACTGACTGCACAACTTCAAAGAAGAGAAAAATCAGTCTTCTATTTTACTTCAGCTAACTAGCGAAATTGAACTGCAATCAAACCTGTAATTGACGTTCATGAAGTCGTTCAAAGTGCTCTTTCAAGAATAAAACTGGGTTATCCGGTTTGTGAATACAAAGGCTGACGATAGCATCCTTAACTAGCTCTTGGATATTATGCCGTTGCACATACGCCTGACACTGCGCTAACCTCTGCTCCTCACCACCACCCGCAGCCGCCATTAAGCTGAAAAACCCCGAAAAAAAGTATTAACCAACAACAGAATTTACAAGACTAAAAGCGAAAAAAATTCATGTTACTGCGTCATTCTCGGCTCATATTGAAACCTTTCTACCTTTTCAGCAATTTCTACACACAAGTTAGAATCATAAGAAGTTTAGCAGAGTTTAGCATAGAAAAAAACGACATGTTGAAGTTGTCAAGGAAAACAGTGTACAACAATTCTATCATAACAAAAACTTTTTTCAAAATCCACACCTCCCTACCATATAAACCTGACTAATTGAAATACGATAAAAAATACACAAGTTTGCTTTTACACCACCCGATGGCAACTTCCATGACTGTGCAGAGAAAAAAAAATCACCCCCTGACCTCTATGTGATTAACAACCAAACATCAATGTGCAATCAATAAATGTGACACTAGTTTACTTTAGGTTCCCCCATAGGCGGAGCCTCCAAAAAACCAAAGATGTTCCGCGTAAACGCTGCGTACCATCACCACTTTGAACGAACCCCTCAGAAGAATCGGCGAGTTAGAATGAGTGCACTAACTTCTCGAAATACGCCTTCGCTGCCAAGAAGCCCTTTATTTAGAAAACACCTAAGTCAACCGCTGGTATAGTAAGCTTAATGAACTCGAGTTTAATCCAGAAAACTTAATTCTGTGGACAAATACCTAAAATTCCTCAACTATAGTCATTCAGCTCGGATCATTCTGTTCCTTTTGTCCATATTAAACTCTTTGGTTACCAACTCTAGACCAACACTGGCTTTCCGGGAATTTATCCGTAATAAAAACTTCAACTTTGAGGGATTTGTAACACCATCTTCTCTGTTCACTGCAACGGTAGCCGACCCATCAAGAGCTTACCGGTGCAATGAAATAGATAAGCGAGTTCTCACCTTAGACGCTACGCCCTACGGAGATATTTCCCGTCCTCTGCAAACTGACGCCAGTTAAACTCCGAGTACAGTTCAACTATGATGGGCCCATTGTGCCACCCATATGGGAAACCGATCCGCCTACGCGGGCCCAAAGCAGACCAGTGAATGTGAACCAAATTTGATACTCGTGAATTTTTTTGCTTGTATCGATTAAGCGTCAGATCTGATCATAATACGACAATGAAGAAGGTGAGGCAAAGTCGATGACGAAGAAAACGGAAATTTGTTTACCTGGTGCCAATGAAAAGGCGGGCGTTCCGTTGCAAGTGTGGAGAGGAACAATAAGTGATATATTGGAATACGATAAATCCCTTATGAAATAAATATTTGACGGTTATTATTCTGCGACCAGTTCAGTGCGTCGGAATAGCCGTCGGCAGAGGTATTCCACCAGGAGAGTACTCTGACACAATAATAACGATGGTAAATACAAAGAAAAAAAAAAAAACTAATTAAATAACCCAATGAGAACTGTACGAGCAATTTAAAAAATATAATAAAAAGAATAAAAAATACACAAGTTAGAGATAAACGATACGGAAAAATGGCGAGAAATAAAAAAATAAAACGAAATAAAATAAAAATAGATAAAAAGAGCAATGCTATAAAGAGGGCAGAAACATCAAAACAGGGATGAAAAACGACCTAATAATGCTGACGGAGAGCTTTCACATTCAGATGAAACTTTGAGAGACGACAACAACACCCAGTCCAACATGTTAAATGGAACAAAAAAAAAAAAAAAA
>UXUI01008527.1:1652-26444 GCA_900576705.1 Enterobius vermicularis
AAATTTTAAGCGCAAACTGTTAAGTGCAAAATGACAATCTGAGTTAAACAAATTTTTTTTTCCAATTTACATTAAACCATATTAAGGCTGCACTTTTATACAACATCGATCTTTTGGTGATCTCAGCGATAGAAAAGAATAGCCAAACATTGAGATTTTAGTTTAAATTTTCATTTTTCTTTTGCTTTTAGTTAAGGGCTCTAAACTGAACCATTTCAATTAATGTCAAACATCCAACTATTTCTTATCTGTATATTACAATAAAAGTATAACTGTTAAAGAAATCATTTTCAATCATTTTAGTGTTCAATCTTTATAAAATTTACAATTAATTGACCATTTAACTACCCAACTGCATTTTAAAGATTCAGTTATGTTCAAAGAGAAATTTGTAAATATTTTTATGTCAAAAAATAATAGACTTGTTTTGAGAAGTGTAAGACTACAAAGGGGAAGTGTAGTAAAAAGAAGAATTTTTCCTTATTTTTTAATTTTCTAAAAGTAGTGTTGTCAAATTTTCAATACAGTTTTTTTATTTTAATCCTAATTTCTGCTAACTTTTTTATTTTTTTATTTATTTATTTTTTTTTGCTTACTTATAATTTCACTGTTTACTTTAACTGTACAATCTTTGACAACAATCTGCTGTATTTGAAAAAAAAGAACTCTATGTTTTTGCTTTGAACAATTGCACAATTTAAAAGGTTTGCAAATTAAATCAAAACTTGTCTTCAGGTGTCTTAACTGAAAAGATAAAAAAAAAAAAGAGGAATCAAAGAACTATACATATTTTTTTATATGAAATATATCACTTTTTCAACGTGGGTTTCTACACAGTTCTTTCTTTATTATACAATTTTGATGTGCACCAACAAACAGAGGAATAAATGTTGTTTGGCCAACCCACAAATGACAAACAGCCAATCATCGAGCTAAATTGCTTTCCTGCCCCTAAATTACGCTTGGACGCTTACCTTCTGAACTTCACACCGTTGGCAATATGCCACTGTAGTGACTATTTTAAAATGGTGTCTTAACCTTTTCTCAGGTGGGTACACAGTTACCCAATTTTGCCCTAATTTTTAACGTTCCTTTTTTCTTTTTTGTATCTCTCAGCTGTATGAAGTGTTCACACTTAAGACGGATGCGATTCTGCAGTAATTTTTTCTTTTATTTTTTCAAGAACTTGATAAAAAAAAGTCGTTTCAAAAGCTGGTTCCAAATAATTAATTACTACTTCAGTAGTATTTTTTTTCTTTGTTGAATATTACATGGAAAAGCGATATCAAATCTAAAATTTCATTAGTAATATAAGAAGGAAAATGTTAAACAGAAGAGCAATCGCCGTGTATAGCAAATAACACCGAAGTTTAACAGGACGGTACACAGAATTCATAGCTGTTTCATACGTTGTCGATAATACATGGATTCGTCGTTTTGAATGAATTTAGTGTAATTTCAAGATGCAAGTTTAATTTCTTGTTAAAATTCTGTATCCTTACTTATTTTTCATTGTTCTCACCTACTTCAGATGCCTGTAACATTAAGCTGTGCCTCATTTTTACGCTCTTTTTTGTTGCTGTGCAACAGATATAGTCCACACTGTTAAAAATTCTCGGCAAATAGAGTTTGCTAAAAATATCCTTAAACCCTGTGTACTAAAATAAAAAAAAGTCGAGGGTATTGTCACCAAATTCTGTCTTCTTTTTTTTCAAGCAAAGCAAAAATGTTAAAAATAATAACAAAATCAAGTAGTTGATAGAAACGTGGCTTTTATTGCCTATCACTACACCTTTGAGTTACTCGATGGAAATTATAACCGGGGTTCCCCTTCTAAATTATAATTTTTTTAAAATGATTCTATATATTTTCAAAAAGATATTGTCCACCAGCAGTTTATATTGTAAACGATAATTGTTGCACCCGTTTTTTTCCTTTCAAACATCTGCATTTTCTTTGTTTTTGGCTTCACACTATCAAGATTTATTTTTCTGTGTTTCAAGTCTTTGTAAAAGTTTTATCCGGTCGCTCAATTTAGGCCTTTCAGATGTCGAAACTGTTCAGGAAGAGTTTGCAGTTAATTTTTGCTGGAAAGACAGCAAGTGTATCCAAAGTGTCTTTCAGAGGTTTTACTTTTTTTAGTCCAGAGCAGTGAATGCCTATGTTTTTTAATTATTTTCGATTTCTTGGTAAAATTTCCTTATCAAATTTTCCTTATTTAGAAGCATCGTCACTGAACTGGCAGGATGCATTCGACCTTCGGTCACAGTTAACAGAAGAGGAATGCACTCTGATGGATTCTACCAGAGAATACTGCAAAGATAAGCTGCTTCCACGCGTTACGCAGGCCTTTCGCACCGAAGAATTCGACCCAACTGTAATTCCTGAAATGGGCCAAATGGGACTATTAGGAGCACCTTATCAAGGTTATGGTTGTGCCGGGACATCGTTTGTTGGTTACGGTTTGATTGCGCGAGAGATCGAACGGATTGATAGCGGTTACAGATCAGCATTTAGTGTCCAAACGAGTTTGGTAATATCGCCGATTTACAGGTTTGGTACTGAAGAGCAAAAAGAGAAGTATATTCCAAAACTTGCTGCTGGTGAGAAGATAGGATGCTTTGGTCTAACAGAACCAAATCATGGCTCGGACCCTGCCGGTATGGAGACCAAAGCTAAATGGGATTCTATAAAGAAAGCTTATTTTTTATCTGGGACAAAGTCATGGATTAGTAATTCGCCTGTTGCCGATATTTTTATAGTTTGGGCGAGGAGTGAACGACATAACAATGATGTTATGGGTTTTATTTTGGAGAAGGGAATGCCACGACTGACTGCACCAAAAATCGAAGGCAAGTTGTCTTTGCGAACAAGCATAACTGGGCAGATTGCTATGGATGAAGTAGAAGTGCCTGAAGAGAATATTTTGCCGAAAATAAAAGGCCTTGCTGGTCCATTTGATTGCTTGAATAATGCAAGACTTGGAATAGCATGGGGCGTGTTGGGGTCTGCTGAGGAGTGTTTTCATATATCTCGTCAGTACGCTTTGGATAGACCACAGTTTGGAAGGCCACTTGCAAAGAACCAGCTAATCCAGTTGAAGTTTGCAGATATGCTTACCGAAATAACGCTTGGTTTACAAGCATGTTTGAGAGTGACGCGGTTGAAAGATGCCAAAAAAGTAGTGCCAGAACAAATTTCATTGATTAAAAGGAACAATTGCATGAAAGCATTGGATATTTCTCGGAAGGCGAGAGACATTCTTGGTGGGAATGGTATTGTGGATGAGTACCACGTTATGAGACACTTGGTTAATCTTGAAACAGTAAACACCTATGAGGGCACTCACGATATACATGCCTTAATATTGGGTCGATCAATAACGGGTTTACAAGCCTTCAAGGCTTGAATTTTCATTGCTATTAGGTTGTAAGGTTTTGTCTTCTTTATGTTCAGTATTTGATGTAGTATCCTTACTCAAGTTCGCAGTATGTCGTGCGACAGCACACGTAAACAAAATATTGCTATACTAAAGTTGGTCACCGATCTATCCCGAGAGGGTAGACAGAAGGCCATTTCTATCTGACTATTTGGATACATACAGAAGATGAAAAACCGGAGAGTTCTGTCTTCCTTCATACAGTTCAATTCAAGCTCATGTTGATACTCAATCCTTCCTTATACCAAGTTTTTCATTCTCTTTATTGTCATTTGCTTGATTTGTAATTCGTATCTATTTGGTAAATTACAAGTTTATAATTTATAAGTCTAGTCCAAATGGTTTTTTGATTTCTTCTTCGTTGGCTTAATATTTTGGTTACTATTTCAATGACCTTACATTGAGTAACGGACGAATTTTGAGTAATACTTTCTGTTTCAGTTGTATTTGGTGGTTGAGCAATAAATTTTGTATAAATTATTAGATGTCAAGCGATTATCATCAGTCACGCAAGCATTACTAGATCTACGCTTTTTTGGGTTTACGTCTGTAATCAGTGGAGTTGGGAGGTAGCAGTAACCTCCATTTGTAATTTCATTAAAAATCACAGTCACATAAAGTTAGGCTGGCGTTATAGGCTTTGAAGGCTAGAATTTCTTGCGTTGGGAAAGCGTATAAAATCAAGAAACGTAAACTAGTAGAGGAATGTACCGTATACAATACTCAATTATAAAAGGTCGTTGATTAATGGCAACACACTATATAATGTTGATTTTTACATACTGTGAGTGTAAGGAGGTTGAGATTGATACCTAAAAATTCTTTTTTAAACTTGTGCTTCTTAAGTATCTTTTGCAACTAAACCAAAAATGGCTTTGAATTTTTTAGTATAAACTGCTGAATAATGTTACAGACAACGTCCTTAAATTAATCTGCGTGTAGGAATCCTCATACAAGTTCGGCTGTGATTTAAGCTGTCTGAAATGCTGCTGTGTAAATGATGTTCTTTGAAATGTTTAAATTTCTGAGGTCTATTAGCTAAAGTAGGGTAAAAAAAAACCTTTTCTAAGTTTGATTCAAAACTGTAATAAAAATTCTGCGCAGCATAAATGGGAAAGCTGATCCAATTTGTTTTCACTGATTTGAAAATTTTTTAGCTAAAACTTTAATTTAAATTTATGATACAGTTGCAGAGGGGAATGAGATGGAAATTCTGGATTTTTGACAAGTAGAAATTAGCATATTTATTTTTTTAGAATTTGGAGGATATTTATTTGACGAAAGACCGAGATAGAATTTACGTCTTTCCTTATAGTAAGCTAGTGCTGGCTTGTGACAATCTTTTTCTGCTGATCGATTCGGCATTTGATTCGATACATTTAAATTCGTTACATGTGCTACATTAAAAAATTTTTCAAAAGTAGAGAATTTCAAGTTTGATCACTGGTAATTCTTGGAAGTAGTCGGTACATTCAGGCTGAGTTGCTCTTTCGCTCTACATTTAAGTTTATTTATTCCAGTATTCGTAACCTCGTCATAGCTTATTCATAAGGACATAGTTGCTGAAGTAGAAATCACCGTAAAAAACCATTGATCTAGTCACAGTTAAATCCCAGTTTGATAATGGGCTACGTTTTAGATTTTTGTAGCAAAATTATGAAACACTTCATGTTGTTATATTACTAAAAAACTGAATTGCTTTATATAATGAAAGTCGTCTACAGGCACTTCTATTTCATTTGTTGCAATCTGTAGGTTTACGCTTATTCGCAAACAATTTGTTTTCTACTTCTTTGCAATATGCCTTTCATCAAAATAAAACCTTTAATTTTACTCCTCCATTCAAGCTAATCGACAAATCTTAGTGATTGAGAAAATCTTATCATTCTTATTACATTTTGTTGTGGAAACTTTAACTAACGAATCATTGAAAACAACAGTTAGTCACTTCCCATCTTACAGTGATACCCAGGACAACTTAAGGTTTAGAATTCTGGAAGACTTTGTGTTTTTGGCCGTAGTTGGCGGTTAACGTACGACGACCAGTTACCGTACTGAGATTCTGGCGGAATAAACAATAAAAGCGGTGAAGAACTAGATCGCAGCTTTGCTATGTTCTGCATCGAGTAGTCAGTTTACTTAGCTTATTGTTTAGCTGAGATCATGAAATGACAGTAGGAGTTGGTATCAGAAAAATTTTCATTTAGTTTCCTTCATAAGAGCCATGCCATGCTGGTCAACACAGTAACACTTTGTTTGAGCAATGCGGTAAAAATTTTTGAGCAAAGGAACAGTATACATTAAAAAGCATACTTAATCTTGAAAAAGTGAAAATTAAAAGCTGCGTCTTATAAAATTAAATCATTGAAACCCTAAATTGAAAGCAATTCAGAACTCGCTGTGAAAGATTACGTAGAATGAATGATTTTGGCTGCGGTAACAATCTGAGTCTATCAACCACCACTGACTTCCTCCATATATACTGGTGTACCTCAGCGTGATCTGCTGCGTGCTTTCTTAGAGGATCTCATTGCGAACGAATCAGACTTTACGCTTTACAGAACTTATGGCTTTTATTGTGTAGTTCCGGCATGCAGCACAGTAATTGGCATCGGGCAGATGACCCATAAAAATATTTGAAAATAAATTAAGAGCAACAGTTAGCGATTAAGGCACAAAATATCGGTGGACAACAACTGTTTAAAAATAAATTCAAACCAAAAACATTACTGAACAAACTATGACTTTTGAAAAAATCTAAATGGTATGTTGACTACGCAACTAGAAACGCACTGCTAAATGGTAAGAGCTGAGTTTTTGCCATTTAATTAACACAGTCATCGACTTTAACAATTTTGCTTTGTAAAAAACAGATTTTGGTTGCAATACTTTATTTTTCCTTTTATGTTCTATGTGCAGAATTGAAATTTTTTAGGAAACGATTTATGGAACAGAATGAATGCATGCATTATCAATAGTGAACAATATAGTTATAGAGTCAATATGCCGTCGCCTCAAATTTGACTGTTGCCTGCTGCGAACAAAGACTGGTGCTTTCTCTAGATCTTAGGCCTCAATGTCAGCTTCGTGTACAGAAACTTTTGCGAGCAGTAGCAGAAATGCATAGACATCTTTGATCTAGAAAACCTCAAATATTACGAAAGGCACAGCGAACTAAACTAGCTAAAATAGAAGTTGGTTGCAAAGCTCGATACAGCTTTTCAGCGACTAAACCGTAAAGAGCAGCACGGTAACGCAATTGTAGTAAATTTTAGTTTCACCTTAACTTCAGAGTTCGTTTGTAACCTAATCATCACTTTACTGATCTTGATTTTAAACTTTAGTACTAATGCTGTTATACATTTATTTTACAGGTGAACAGTTTTTCACTGTATTTGACTAGGGTCATCTAATTATTATGAATTAACAAAAACTGTTAAACTTTGTCTAGCCGACTCCTGACAACTAAGGATGACTTTGGTGATAAATTACAATTTATCGACACCTTTTGTTAATTCTTTGCAATAATTTCTGTAACAAAAGATGTTCAAAATTCTAATGAGAACTTAATTTTATTTCAAGAGCTATGGTCTAACATATTGCATGTACCAACAACAATTGTCCTCGTAGTGAGGAACATATTTCAATGTTGTTACCTCTAGATTTTGAGCTTTAATATTGGCTTTTACAATCGTGTCTTTGCATACGACAGTTACAATTAAGCAGATGCTGAAGAAGTAACAGCATACTAATATGATCAGAACCATTTAAATATTCAAATAGCATTATGGGAAATGGTGCTTGTATGTTACTCTTTCGTATCATCATAAGATACTTGTTTCAGCTTGTGAATGGTACTTTTAATTGAGAATAATGCTGATGGTAAACTACAGTTCATCTAGATTATCCTTAGCTGTCTTTAAATCTGGCATTTCTTCTAACTCTTCAGTCTCCAGATAGAGATCGACCTTTTGATTCACTCGTTTACAGCCGGAAGAAGAATAAACTCCACTTGACTTTGGAAAGTACTGAAAACGAGAAAAGATTTTTTGATGAAAAGTAAAACATATTCAATTTGACATTATTTTTTAATTTTCAAAGATAAAAAGTGAAACTTGAACAAATGCATACATTCATACTATCAGCAATACTTTCAACGCGTTTTTTTGTCGGAGTAACAAAGCGAGATTTTAAGTATTTTTCAATGCACAAAATAACATGTTTCCTTTCCAAAGGTAAGTAGGGAACGAAGTGATCGATAAGACTTGAAGCAATCAGTTGACTTTCTTCCATTCCACCTAAAAAGTAGAAATGAGAAAAATAAGTAGATTAATCCTGCTTTCCTGCAACTCGTTCACCTATTGAATTGTAAACATTTAACGCAATAGGTTCCTCCATTTCTTCTAAAGTGATTTGCTCGCGTTCATCGCCTCTGTTATAATGTTCTAATGTCCTATCTGCTACTTCTCCTCCTGCGGCATTGCTGTAAGAAAACTGATAGATTTATGCAGAAAATAGAAAAATGTATTGCTGAGGTAACAAATAAATTTGAAAAAAAAAAAGAAAAAAACAAAAACCTTATAAAAATAAATATGCTTTTCCGATAGTCAACTCCGTCTATATTAGAATGATAATCTGTAAATGGTTTGACAACATCGAATACAGTTTGCGGTGCTTTGTCCACCTCATCAAAAATGAATAAGTTTCTGTCACACAACGATATATTACCACGAATCCAACTCTTTAAATCATTCTAAAACAACTTATAAAAAAGTTTTTAAAGTTTATTTCAGTAGACATATTTGCAACTTTTAAAAAACTGAATTCACAACGAAATTGGTCAAGTATTTTTCAAAAAAATAAAATAATTTAAATTAAAAACTATCAAAAAGAACAAATTTTACTAGAAATAGAGAAAAAATGAGAAAAGAACGAAAAAAATGGTACATACTGCTAACCTTATATTGCTGAACAATTCTTGAATCAGAAAAATGTAGGGTTGATGGAAGCATATGAACGTAGTTACTTTTCTCCCCTTTCCTAAATTAGCGAAAATTTATAGTCAATGCAACATTTTTTATAAATAAAGATTACCACTAATTACTCTATAAAAATTCTTACAAAAAAAGAAGAAAAAAAGTATATAAAAGCTTTACCTAAACATGCTTTGAGCTATCATTTGTGAAGTATAAGTTTTGCCTGTTCCAGGCGTTCCGTGCAACGATATAACTAAGGCCTTGTTAGGATTTCTGAATCAAAGATGCAATAAATATCTGAGAATACGCATACCGTTCTGCTGTACATTATTAAAATTTTGTGGATAAACTGTTTTTGACAGGTGAAATATTGACCTGTTCAACCAGTGTGAACTTATCGCCTTCAAAATGACTTTCTTTGCGAGATGTTGGCCGTACAGTTGACTGTGTATCAGGTATTCTAACACTAAATAAATAAATTCTCAGCAAGAAAAAATTGCTTTCTATTACTGAAGGTAATTCCTACAAAAAATTTGTGAAGATATTTTGAAGTTTTTTAAGAATAAAACTGGTAATTTATAATAGTAATAATGCTGGTCATAGAATTATATACAATTGAGTTACTCAACCTGAAGTGCCTTCATTGAAAAATTGATATTATTATTATGTTAGTAAACAGTAAAAAAAAACAAACTGATGCGAATAAAAGTAAAATTCAAATTTATTGACAAAAAAGTGCTATTTTTGAAAGAGTTTTGTGCTAAAACAGTAAAATAAATATAAATTTCAGGTTAGCTTAATTAATAAGGTAAAGTGCTAAAAAGCAGCACTGTGATACCAAACAAATGAAACTATAATCGCAGGTTTCTTGACCTTAAAAGCTTAATTTTTCACTTCCTTATTCAAATTATTTACAGTGCTTGAAATAAGCCATTTTGCCAGTAACGATTTAATATGTGCGAACGAATAAAGAAATTAGATAGTTTATTTAGTATACAAGAAACTAAATTCAGCTAAACAAAAGAGGAATGCTAACTGTCAATGTCCATTATCACGTCATAGCAGCATTCTTGTAACCGACATTTAAAATTCTGATAACTGCTAGACACCGTTTCAGCGACAGAGACGACAGTTTCTATAACATCTACAATTAACGAATCAGCATCCACCTGCAATATAATTTCCACCAAATCTATTTTATAGGTTACTCAATTGGTATTTAGTCGAGTAATGTCCTAAAAAAAAGTAACAAATGAACAAAAGACTAACTTTTTTGGTCGAGTAAAGTAGTAACAAATATAACAGATTTATAGGAATAATATGATCAACGCTATGCCTTAGTTTCATTGAAAATCACTTGCGGTGTTATCCGTAGCTGTCACAAAAAAAGTTTTAAGCTTCTCCAAAAACACAGTAAATAAAAAGAAAAGATTTTCCCGGTAGAAAAATAAAACATTTTTGCTAAATGTGGCAAAAAAACAGAAAAAAAAAACAAAAATTTGTGATCAGTTTAAAAATTTGGTAATTTTAATTATTAAAACTTATACTTTACCTTGGCTTTGCTAGGTGCAAGACAAATTTTAATTAAGTGCGGTAAAAAATGCGAATTGTTCAAATTGGATTGTCTGTATACAAACAGAAAGCTTCTTTAAACCGTTATAATAAGCCAAGTCAACTTTCGTTCAGCGCTTTAGCAGATAAAATTAAACCTTCAAGTATGACTGTTTAACTACGAGTATGTCAAAAATTCATCAAAAACAACTTCAAAGAAATTGTAACAATACTAAGAACTATACTTAACACAATAAGAGCATGGTTATAAAAATTCTTGAATGTTCGACTGTAGAACAACGTTTCAAATACAGTTTCTTGTCCATAGCACACGTAAAATTAAACTGTACACAAAACTTTTAAAAAATACACATGAACAAAGAGATAATAAGCTCTTGATTCAGTTTTCTTCAAATCAGTCTTCCCTGATTATTTAAAAAATCACAAAAACAGAAAATAAACTATTCATCAAAACCACTTCGCCGTACTCCTGAAACAGAGCAAAATTTGCCGACCAGTTTATTTGATTCAACTTCAGCTTTACTGACTAGAAGTTTTTCAACTTTCAGTTGTTGATAATAAGAGGCTTAAAAACGTTGTTGACCGTACATTATGTTACGGTTTTCTTTTTTTGACGCGACTTTGGCTATAACATTTATCTAAAAGATTTCAGATTATTTTTTGGAAAAAAGCCGGGAGTCACGATTAAAACCCAGTGTCTCAAACCGCGAAGATTTTAAGCGTAAATTCTACACCAAGCTTTCACTGTAAAATATAAACTACTGAAGTTTCCTGTACTAGATATGGTAAAAGTTTAAGTTTGTTTGGTGTTTGCTTCGTTTGCAGTTGACAACCAAATGAACTTGTAAATTTACCAATATCTTTGAAGCGTGAACGCCTTATACAAAGTAACGGTTAATTGAATAAGAATTTAGAATTTATGTCGTGATTTCTGTGTCGTTACCTCAAAAATAACCATAGAAACTAAAATCATTTAGTATTACGAACAGTAACATTGCTGTTTTTTAAATGTAGACTGGTAAAAAAGTTCGTTATTTTAAACAACTTTAAGAGCATCATAACTCGCAAGAGAAAAAGCAATAAGTGCAGAGAAAATTTGATGGTAATGGGGAAGAATCAATAAAAAGTAAGGAAGACCAGATAATGCCATTAAAAAGTCAAAAAAAGTACTAGTCAATCATTGTCCATAGCTTTTAAAGCAAACAGTAGCTGTTGATAATGAGCAAATTATATTGTCTCAAGTAAGCGACAAGTAAACTGCATCCGCTGTGCAAACTGCAAGTTATCATCAAATCTCAGAAGCAACATCCAATGAAGCATATTCTATAAACTAACGTATATAAAATTCTGGTAAAGTATAAGTGGCTAAAAATGGTCCCTAAAATTGTTTTCAGTGTTATAGACAAATTGAAGAAAATTCTATACAGATAAGCATCAAAACTGCTCAGAACTTCAAAAAAACTTTGACACCACAAAGAACTCATATGCTGAGACTTTGAACAGTTTATGAAAGACGATAAACTAAAAATTTTAGATTCTTTTATGTCAGTTGACACCAACTTTCAAGCTAATCTTACTGGGAGCATAATTTTTAAACAGATGAAGGATTGTGCAAGCGAATAAATAAGTGTTAAATTTTGATGAAGCTGAAGTGTAACTTTTCAAATTATTGTAGCATTGGAACAGAAGAATCGACAGAGGTTGAGAGCATTCACATTAATCGTATCAGTTGAAACTTATATGAAACAGCAGATGATAAAAGACATTAAACATACCAGTTTTACCAAAAAAAATCATAAATGCAATAAGAAGTTTTTCTTTAATCGCATAAACAACGTCAAAAACAAGTACATTTCCCAATAAATTCATAGCTTATGAAAGAAAACGATAAAAAAATGAGCAGTTCTTAAACTAAGAAAAGAAAAATTAGCAAGCTTCAGAACCAAAGTAGTAACGCTACACATTATCATTGAACCTGACGAAAAACTGATAAAAAAAAATAACGAAAACTGATTGCTGATAAGAACCCAACTGTTTGAATGTCTTAATATCTGACAGTTTTATGATTGCAGTGCACATGCTCGTATTACTTGTTTAAAAAAAATACGGTTTGCGATAGAAATAATAAAATTTAATAACTTTATTCCATATTTGAAACATATGTATCGCTTATTTCCTTCTATCGTACACATCAGGCGCGATAAAAGTGAAACACAAAAGCTGAGTAGACAAACCTTAAATCAGTCAACTTCTCACATTGTCTCTTAATTTACTTGACTAATATGTCGTGGGTGACGTTCCGCTGTTTACCACTTTTTTTATCAAACGTATTTTTTCCATTTGAAGTGATGGCCGACCAGATAACAAGTTGAACTTATTTCTTAACGCCAGAACTCCTGCTTTTAAGGTTATCATAACCTTAAAGGCTACCAAATAGGAAACTTCATAAAGACCAAAAGAAAAATCGTTTATGAGAAACAGGAGATAAGCAGTATAAATAAAAAAGTGAATGGTTATTTAATTGAGGTTTTCTAATTACCGTTGCTAAACTTAAACAAATATGACAAATAATCTTCTTTTCTTAGGGAAGCAGAAAACCCAAATGAATTTTACAGTTACTCCCAGAATTACATATAGAAAAAAATTGTTGTAACAAGAACGAAAGATTGTAAGAAAACAAATTAACCTTCAAACATGAATAGTAACTACTAACAGACAGCAAACAATAGACTTGCACAACCTGGTAAAATGTCCAAAAAAGCTCCCTCATTTCTTCCGTACGAATTGTTTGGTCATTCCCTTAAAAGTTTCTGGTAGAAGTAAGGAAATATGCGGTTTGCAATTTTTCAAAGTCCACTTCCTTCATCGCCGGCATTTGGAACAAGAACTGCTCAATCTTCTAGGAGGCAAATATGGCGAGGAACACTAGTCGAGACAGTCTACTTCATTAATTTATATATAGTACTAAAAATAAAGAAGTCAACAAGTTCAAACTGCTTGTTGTATTGTTATACCACTACAAGGAAAATAACTGTTACGAAAAAGAACTGAAAATTGTATAGAAATGCTTTTTGGCTTGAAATTCTGTACTTACTGCATCACGACGCTTACAAACTAGCTTTAACTTCTGAATCGCAAGTGTAACACGTACCTGCTTGAAAAAGAGTTTTTTTCTATCTTAGCGGTGTTGATTAGGTATACCACTAGCTCGGTAATCACTTGTCTCGATATCTTCACTTGACTTTGTTTAATCTGCTAGTTTCTTTTCTAGGTAAACGAAAGCATGAAAAAGTTAGTGGTTACTGTGTGGTATATTTAAATATTCTGCTGTAATATTACTCTTCTCTACGGCCCGTTAAATGGATTTTGGTAAAGGATTAGCTTCTTTATAACGGCTGCCTGATAGCGTATCTCCTCAAGTTTCTTCTGATAATCTAGAAAGCAAAGACGAGGTGCTTTATTATTATCTTTTTAAAGTGCAACAAAGAAAAGACCAGTAACAATAATCAACAACAAGCAAAATCCATGAGAAATGCAAAGACAATTCTTTGCTGCAACAAATTGGAATTTTACGAAGAAGTAATACATCTTCTACAAGGAAACTAAGAAAAAATAATTCAGCACTTAATAGTTCTAAATCCTTCAATGTTGTGCATCACAAAAAAGTTTGAAAGACAAAAAAAGTAACCAGAAGGTGACGCATATGGAAAAGTTACTGCATTATTACGAACTAAACTGTTTAAACAAGCAAATGAGAAAAAATGACATTATTTTAGTACCACTGAGTTATCTAACCTCATCAAGCTTACTTTTTTTCAAACGACATCTCTGTGCGGCAAAACCTTGATCTTGAGGTTATAGATCATCAGAGAATTCCTGTCCTTCTGCCATTTCTTTTGACATATAAAGTTCCGCTTTCTGAGCTACCCGCTTGCATCCAGAAGAAGAATATATTCCATTTGATTTCGGAAAGTACTGAACGTGAAGGTTCAGAAGCAAATTATATAAAAAGTTACTGCATTTCCAATACAACCATTTTAAAGCTTAACAAAAATCCTTTAGTAAAGTCTAAAACCCTCGTTTTTGTCTTCCAAGATTTCAATAATCTATAATCAAATGCTAACTTGCAAAGTCTCAGCAATATCGGTAATCCGTTCATTTGTAACAGTGTAACCTTGTGACCTCAAATAGTCACGAATACATAAGAGAATATGCTTCCTTTCTAAGGGCAAGAAAGGAACAAAATGATCAATAAGGTGTCGAGAGATCAATTCACTAGTTTTCAAACCACCTGAAACCAGTGATAAAATTAATTAAGGAATTATCTCTCTATAATGTAAAATTTTTACCTTCGCTATTAAAAGCTTCTTGAATCAGAACTCTTTCCATTTCTTCCAGTGTGATTTGCTCACGCATCTTACCTGCATTGTAATGTTGTAATGTTCTTTGAGCAATTTCATTCCCTCCCGAATTGCTGCAAGAAAATGATTAGAATAAAATGACCATGGAAGTTCTTTTTAATAATAAGCAAGGAAGAGAAGTGAGAAAATAATAGGAGCATGGGAACTCCCTGTTGTTGGTTAGTAAAAGGAACCTAAGAAAGATAAAAATGTTTTTGCGATAATCAACTCCTTCTAAGCTATCATAGTGATCAATAAACGGTTTGATAACATCCATTACTTTCGAGGGCATTTTGTCAACCTCGTCAAAAATAAACAAATTCCTTTCACACAAGGACGCATTACCATGAATCCATGCCTTAAGTTCATTCTGAAAACGCCCAGATTCAATGCTTTATAAACACACACATCACGCTCAAGCAAAAACTCAAATTTACAAACAAAAAAATTTTGAGATATTTCAAGCTTGAAAAAAAAATTAACACTTATCAGAGGTAAATGGAAGACTATTTACGGTATACTAACCTGATAATCAACAACTCTACGAAAATCAGCAAAATGAAGAGTTGACACGAACATGTGAACGTAAGCACTTTTCATTCCTTTCCTAAAATAAATAAGAAGCCAGAACATCACCAGTTAATTAACCTAAATTTCGGTAACGATAGTAGGAAATGATGCTCAAAGAGAGGTGCTGAAAATATTACTCAAACATGCTTTCAGCAATCATGGTTGAAAGATACGTTTTACCAGAACCAGTCCAGCCATGGAATGATATAGCTAGAGCTTTCTTTGGACTTCTAAACATATCAAATAATTATATATTAAAAATGCGGTAATCTTCTTAAAAGGCACTCGTTCTCACTGTTCTTTTAGAACTTCTGTTATAGCGTAATCCAAAAAATACTTGAAACAACCTGGCTGAAATACTAGCCTGTTATTCCAATGTGAGCTTATCGCCCCTAAAACGGTCTGCTGCGCAAGATGCTGTCCGTATAAATCTTTACGCATCAAACTTTCTAACTCTAGAAACAAAAAGCTTCATCAAATAGCTTTAAAAAGGTTTCGCTTATTCAATTCAAACCTAATCAAGACAAAAGTGCTTAGATCTAATATCTCGAAACAAAAATAGAGAAGTAAATGCAAACAATTACAACCCCAGAAACCTCCAACTCAAAGGTGCTAGCCAATAACATGGGAACATTGCAAATTAAAAAATGGTAACTGGATATGAAATCAAAAACTTCTTCCCTACTGTAACTTAATATGTGATTAGAAAACTTTCGATAAAATATACTGATTATAATTCCTCTGCAACCTCAGTCCCTAACTTCAACAATAACGATGAAAAATAATCAAAAGAAACAAATGTATGATGGAACATAAAAGCACTAACTGCTGTGGCTCATTTTTACCCAGTTATCTGTGCAACACTCATACAATTGACATTTATAATACTGAAAAGTGCCACAAAATGCTGCAACAGCAGCCACCACAGCTCCACCGGTTAGTAAACTGACTGGTTCAGCATCTACCTATAATACACGTATTCAGCTAGTCACTTTATCGGTTACTGCATGTCTCCGTTAAAGTTGTTCCAAAGGGAAAGTTGCAAACTAACATTTGCGACAAACTGAAGTAACAATAGGTATGACAGATACACCAAAACCTTATGGCTAGAGCTGTATTTATTCGCCATCCAAAATACCTAAAATGTTTTTTCAACTATACAGGACCTCCGCAGACATGTGTAGTATCGAAACGAAGCAAAAGTAAAGACTCTACTTCAGAAATGCATGATATTTAATGGCATTCCCGTCAATTGTCTCAAAGCTGATAGGCACTATAAGTGTCTACTTATTTTTAAAGAAAAAAATCTAAAGAAAAAGTCATCGCCTTCAATCTTCAAGGTAGCCTTTTCGCCCTAGTTGTTTGTGTTGCAAATGAATTTTGGTCAACTCCATTACAAAACCCTTATTACTAAAACTGCTTAAATGTTAAAATTTGAGAATAATAAACACAAACCGTTTTTGGAAACTGCTACTCATTAGCAAAGCAGTTTCTGCACGGTGCTTTTACGCTCACCAGTATTCCTATGAAACAACTGAGCCTGCCTTTCAGACCCCCACCGTACTGGCACTTCGCCGAACGAACACCTTGAAATCAGCAAAAGTTACAATCAGATTTTGAAAAAAGTACAAGAATAATATTACTAGCGTACAATGTAGGACATGATGCCTGCTCCGTTACAAACGTCCTTTCAGAAGTTCCTTGACTGACTGAGCAACAGTAGTCGAATAGCTTCCGAAAATAAAATTAAAATATAACAAACAATGAATACAAAAAAAACGTTTCAAATGAACTGTTTATGAGATCCGAAGTAAATTACAAACATCTTATTCAAAGGCAAAAACAAACACTTTATATACATCACCACACTACTGTCAATCAAAATAGACCTTTATCACCTAAAATAATGTTAACAACCATTAAAAAACGTCTACAGATGTACCGAGCTACCAACTTCCGGTTAACCCAGGCGGCTAAATCACGATAAAGAATTCAAAATCTACAGAAAGTTTTAACACACGAAGGAAATAAACTGGTGCAGCGTACATTTCTGTATTCCCACAATATGAATAAAAGAAAAATATTTAAAACTGATTTCCCCCATAAGAGAATCTACATCTCAGTTCAATGCAAAATTTGAATCTTAAATATAATATCTCAACGATATTCTAATAATACAGTCAATTAATTTCGAGACCCAATTGACTATAATAAATAGATATTCCCAATGGATAACCGAAATATGAAACAAGTTGCAACGGAAAAAATGAACGGAATAATACAAGAGCAATAATGGCAAGCAAATAAACAAGTTAATCAGAGAGGAAAGAGGTGTGCTCATTACATCACAAGATCCTCATTCAGTCGTCTCCAGCAAGATCCTCACTAATTTTCAAAACGTTTATTGCACGGGGCAATGGACTGCTTGTTGAGGGCAGCTTGTCATACTCCCATAAAGTAAAACCGTCTATAGACCTCTCAACATCGTACGAAGAATGGTCAGCTAAAAGTGGTTAACAGGTCAGCAATAAACAACTTCCAGGATAAAAACATTCAATCTCGAGTTACTTTTGTTGCTCCTTTCCCTCAGCGTGTAAAGTTTGTAATGCGGTGGAACCTTCATAAAACAGCCGTCTAAAAAACGTCCTCGAAACGTCGACTTTTCATTACCTGAAAATTTCTAGAATGCAAGAACTGGACAAGCACGTCCAATTTGTAAAACTCAAGTGTGAGTCCAACAACGAACCTCCGTCGTGCTTCTCCCGTAGGAAGTAAGAACTCACATTGGCTTGGCCAGTATGCTGAATCTTGCACGGTATCGAATGAAGCTCAGGACCAGCCTCATCTGCAGCTTTTTTTCCATTCAAAATGACCACAACAGGCTTGAACATGAGGAGAATGTAAATTCATACAGAAGACACTGAAATCAAGAAAAATCTCATGTACCAAAACTTTCCGCATTTCGCTAATGAAAAATAAATACTTCCCTTGAATCTAATGCGCGCAGAAAGCATTACTTTAACAAAGGCATATTCATCCTACCACTACTTCCAATACTCGAGAATATCTAAATAATGCTAAAAGCTAAAGAAAAAAAGAACAAAACTGCTAGATCTACTACAGACCTACATGCATGGGAAATTTATACCCGTAAAAAAGCAGTGCCAGTGACTCGCCTCTAAACCTCCGACCAGTGGAGAATTTTAAAAGCAATTTTAGCAGTATTACAATCTTCGGAAGACAAATATGAACACAAACTGTAACAGTTGATTCCAGAATACCATTTTAATACAAAAAATGGTTTACAGAGATCATCAAGTCACAAAACTGATTAACTAATGTCAACTGCTTTTCTGATAGTTATCAATTGTTTTATATGGATAAAATATTTCAGGAAAGCAACAAGTAAACCAGATTTTTGTCCAAAAAGCAAAGCCAACAATGACTGATTAACTACAAGGTGACATTCAAATGTTTAATATCAAGGAAAAGAATAATAGAGATAACGAAAGCAATAAAGTAATGCTGAAAAAAAAATGCACGAAGTGCCAAATTCAAAGTAGTTTAAAAATTCAATTTCCGGTACAAGTATAGGTACAGTAAGAGTTGTAGCAAAACACAAATCATTGAAAACTTCCTATAAGAAAACAATAATAATTAAGTACACACTAACATGTTTGGGAAAAAAATGTTGTGTAAATTAGTGTCAAAAGTCTCTGCGGAATTCCAGTTTTCACATAATACCATATTTAACTGCTCAGGCTTTGAACAATTTATAGAATGAGGGAAACCGTTCGGATCGTTCATGTTGACGCATACTTCCAATGTAAAATCATCAGCTACAGAATCCAAACAAAAGCTTTCAACCTTGAAGATCAGCTAAAAAATTAAGAATCAATGAAGAAATTATTTGCAGCAGATAAAAAAAGCTCCATTTTCTGAAAATTTTCCTGATGGCTTACCTTAAAACAATTTTGGTTCCCAGTATCTGCCTCCCATCGTTCAAAAAAGAATGGACTTGTAACATTCAAACACTCCGTCAACGATAAATCAAATCTAAAATGTTATTACAGGCAGTTTTAGTTCAACAACGCGATCAAAACTTCAGAACTAAAAAATTGTCTAACTTATGAGCATGAAACATTAAAGTCGAAACAGCTTATTACTCAGCACTTACTTATAGCATGCACCACAGTAATCATTGTATGCAGAAAGCAACGACGACCCTGCGTCCCAATTCAACTGAAAACAGCTCTCAAGAGAACTTCTGAACTGAGGAGGCACGTTTGGAAATCCAGGAACGTAATGAAAAGTAATTTCATAACTTTCAGAACTGCATCTAAATATCAAAACAGAATTATGCCTCCCTGACGGAACCTACAATGTGCAAAAAAAAGTATCAACATGTAGATCATTTTTTTTATATCCAATAAAACAACAATTTAGTAAGGTTCAACTACAAAACCACACTTCACAGATTCAGAAACTAGCTCCAATTTAAAATTTATAATAGAACACAAGAAAAGGAGCAAACACAAAATTACCTAACGTATAAAGTTATTGCATCTAACTGGAGATTCACTAAGGCAGACTCAGCCAATTCATACTGACCGAGCTCCTCAACTTGTTCAATCCAAGACCATTCTGAGAAAAACATCTGCACTCCACTAGGCGACTTCTCAAATGCTGTGAGGGCTTCTGCATTACTTCTACGAACTTGAAGGTCCGTTGAGCCATTAGAATTGATATAACGGACCAATTCTGTCCACACACAATAACTTTCGGTCATGACGGCAAGTGTACGGTGGAGCAGTAATACAGAAGTCAACCCGCTTTTACATACTAGCCAGCATCTGTCGAAACTAAACTTAAATAACAAAATATAAGTAACCAGTGCTCTACAGTGCACCAGTCTCAACACACACAACAAAAACACATATTCTTCTTGAAACGGGGAGAGAAAGTATCGAAGGAAAGACAAAAATCAAAAATCTACTAACAAACACCAGATCTCTCAACCACACTGCACCCAACCAGCCACCTAGATTCAACGCAAAAATAACTCCCGCGGTTTAAGAAGAAACCCAATTAAGCACAAAATTGGCGACACCTGACGCTTTCATCACAATCAAAATCAGTGAGATATAATTGTTAATATACCTCCCGGACTTTGCACAACAAACTGTCCTCCCCACTATTTAAAAAAGGTCGCATACAATCGTGTAGCAGGATCTAAACCACTAAACTGCTTCGAATCACATAAAAAAAGACTGTGAACACTTTATCAACATTTTCTCATAAATTTAACAATACATTTCAACAAAAACAAGCACCAACAAGTTGCCATATACCGCGGAAGTTTTGTTGCTGACCATCCTCTTATATCATCCTGATCACTACAAACTCGACCTCTAAAATCAATTTTAGTTAGCCTGCTACGTAGATCAATCTACTTCACTTCCCGGTGGCCAACTTTCGAAAAACTTGTGAACGTTCTACTGTATTTATCATCCATTAGAGGTATACTAGAAAACTCAATGTACTAGTCCCTGTAATTTGTGATGAGCAACAAATACAACTAAAAAAAGTGCAATGTGATGCAGCAACAAAAGAGTACTCTCAAGAACTCTTGATCCAAAAAAGTAAGTTCCTGAAAGGTTTCTATGAGGAAAAGCAACGGAGTAGAGAAAAACAGCTACAATACAAAAATCTAACTCTGAAACTTATTAGGTGCTACCTAACAGTGGAAATTTATAAAGTCAGTATATACAACAGGCTACTTTAGATGAAAATCAATCTAAAGTACGGTTTTATTGAGGTTGCGATAACCAATCCCCACACATGTCATAAGCGCCTTATCTTCAGAACCCATCTTGAGAGTCTTCTCCTTCTCATCTCTTATTCTCCACCAATCGTCTATTTTGAAACAAATTCCGAAGTATGCATGCAAATTCCGTAAGGCGTTAACGCTGGAAGAAAAGTAATTGTATAAACACATTTTTGCTTCGGAGTAATGTAACCTTATCATTAGAATCAGAAAAAAAAGAGGAGAACGAACCAATAACTAGTTAGAGGTCCAAACAAATACTTTGAAATGTCTTTACTTCCCAAAGTCATAAATGTGGCAGTAAAAGCCTGAGCGGAAGAATCTACGCAGCCACCCTGAAATTACTGTGAAAGATTATCCCCATGAAAGACAGTGCAAAATAAGTTCTAGCACCTTATAAACTTCATCCAACAACGCTTCTGCTGCAGAATATCCGACTTCTTCTGGGATCAGTGGGTTTCCTTCTTCACCCTTAGGTCTTGATATAGCTTCCCCGTGATACGTAACTCCTTCCGTAGTTTCTGCAGTCAGAAATATACCATAGCCCGGAGAACTGCAAATATTTCAGCTACGAAAGTTTTAGAAAACCTAGTCGAGTCAAGATACATTTAAACACCGGTCATATCATAACAGTAACAAAGTTTTTGAACTAACTTTCCACCACTTGCACCCTTCCGTTGATCAATAGTAATATAAACGTCGGCAATAAAATTACGTAAACCATTCTTAGCTCCTTCAATCATCCGATGAGCTATTGAAGGAGAAACTTTTGTTACATACGCAGTACCCCGTATTTTAGCAATCTTACCTGGCCTCTCAAACTAAAATATTTCAAGATGTAAGAAGCTACTGAAAAGTCGTCAACAGCAACTAAAAGAAAAATCTGCTCAAAGGAAAAGAAGAGGTACCTGCACTGGTTTAAGGGAATTTATTATAGGAGCTTTAAATGACACGTCCCCTCCCCCATCGGGCTTCAAACCGCGAGATATTATCTGAATCAGTAGCGCTCATAGACAGGTCACAGCTAACAAGAAAATTTGAAACTTTGAAGGTCACATACTTTAATCGAAAGAGGGTCATCTGCAATAATAAACCTATTGAATACAGGCCTCCACGTTGCATAAATCGCATCAACGCTCAGTTCATTTGGTGCATTAGTAACTCCCTTCAGTCTTACGTCAAGAGGATACTTACAAAATGGTGCCAACACGATCAGTGGTTCCAAAAAGAAACTGAAGCACAAAAGTAAGAAATTGGCAGTGAAATCAGATTACAAGACTCGTGAATCCTAATAAAACTACCTTAAACATCTACCAACTCCGCAATCAAGTGTTACAGAACCACCATGAAGCACTCCTGGTGTGAAGCGTATCTCAGTACCTGAACATAAATTAATATGAAAAAACCAGAAAAAACGATACGAAAAAATAATATAAGAAAATAATACGGACCTGTTTGACCAATTTCAATCCTCGTTCCATTTGTAACTTTTTCTAAAAGCGACAGCAGTTTGTTCTCAAAATCTAAAAATTTTTTACTAAATTATTGCAATAAAACCGCCTGGGAAACAAACTTTTAGAATGTCAGGCCTAATCATTTATAGATCCAATCACTTTTTAAATTCAACAAAAATAAATTTATTCATCTTCCAATCTGCATCAATCTGAAGAGAGCAAAAATTTGCCTTTTATTCCAGGCTCGTCACTCGATGAACGTATTTTTGTAATTGTAACAGGACGGCCACTCAAAATTGAGAAGATAAGACGTTGTCTCATAAAATTGCACCCCTCAAACCGTAGTTCCTCGTTAACTTCCATGGCATCGCTTGCTCCCAAAGCTACCCCTTGAAGACGTAACGTACGAAGTTAAAGACTAATTAAACTACATGCAGATAGAGTACCAAAGTAATCAGCGGAAAGAAATTATTTAATGATAAAACGTACTCGATGATAAGCTGAAAAAAGAAGCCTTCTAAACATACTTTTAGTGCACTTTAAACTTGCCCAAACAACTCATTCTCTTACAATGGTGCAGATACTTTGAGCAAGACTACCATTCTCATTGTGTGTTTCTAAGCTTACTACCTTTCCAAGCTACAGTCTCCTGAATTTGAAAAATCAATTCTTTCCACTAACTGTTTTAACAGATCCTTCATTTGTGCGCCCCAACACACTAAAGGGAAAGAGCACATTCTACATTCCCATCCTACGCGTCAACTTGCACATGCCTCATTACCGCTACAGCCAGAATCAAATGCTAACAACAGCGAACAGTACTCAAGCAGATACACTAATTATCCATTCAAAAATCTTCAAAATAAATATCATCCAATTTCATTCATTTTAGATTTTCAAAGAATTCTTTTGACGAACAAATAACTTGTCTGGACGTCCCCTGAATTGATCGACATCAAACTGAACAGCAAAACTAAATCCCAATAGGAGCATGGTCACACCATTACTTCCTCTTCTTTTTTTTTTTGTATCTGTAATCCTCAACAAAACATTTTAGTGCTAGACTTTCAAGTAAACATATCACTGCAGAAGTCTCGCAAAAAACAAACCACCAACAACAATGTAGCAAAAAACGATTTCCTTACTGGGCCTTCAAAGACAGCACAGTACTCTATCAAATTTTCAACTGATCCAATAATATGCTATTTTTTGGCTGCTTGCCACTCAAACGTACTGACCTTCCAGCCATGATATGGAAGATTCTGCTTAACACGATAAGCCATAGCAGTTAGACATATTCTTTGTCATCCTAATAAAATACGATTTAACAAGGAATTTAGCAGCATAAAAAGGTAGTGGGAATATCTGAGAAAAGCAATGACTATAGAAGGGAGAGAAATTGTGAAATCTTGGCTGTGGTTACTTTTAATGTAAGTACTAGAATAAAAGGAAACCTGGTATTAACGCCCTCTGATATCTCAGTAAGAAAAAAGTAGTTCTCCAGCTAACAAAAAAAAATGAGTTATTTAGTAAAAATCGTATTCTTGCTTATAAAAATTCTGCAAACCTTGTAAGAATAAGCAGTATTTTCTTTGAAATGCTGTGTCAAAGTTTCTCTCTTTGCTTCCGAAACACCATAGTTGTTGTATGCTAAAACTTGCCCTGACTGATAACAAATATTAAAAAGTTCTAATATACCCACAAATACAGTAACTCAAGTGCGCAAACAGCGTAAAAAAGTAAGCAACTGGTGAGTATAAAAACTAATGATTATTTTTGTGGAACAAATGCCCCCTTGTGAACTAAAGAAACAACATGAAAAAAACCTTCCCTCTAAAGACACGAAAAAAAAATCTACCCAACTACCAGAGTTCCACAGCCCCAGATGTCATCAGCAACACCGCACCTGAAAACAAGTAGTAGTGGCAAGCCGCCAAAGCATAGCACATTGCCACCTCATTTGAAGGTGTCCATCAAACAGAAACCAGCACACATTTATTTCTAGAATCGATTTTGATCACAAGGAATCTCTAGAAGCATTGTTTGCAGTTCCCTTAGATTGGCTTCAATTTTACGTATTTCTGCTTCCAACCAAGGAGCGTAATTTCTTGGATTTCTCATAGCCTAAATTGACTGCTCAATGAATGATATTCAAGAGATCTGCGCGTTATTATACCTTTAGCAAATTAAGTGCAACTCCACGAGACTGTTGAACTGGCGCTACAACTTTTTTGAGGTCATTATTCATCTTTTTTACAATTTTCCTTTCATGTCTCAATCGTCTGACTGTTGATTTAATCTCGTCCTGAACTCGACTCAACTCCTCTATAATCTACAAAAAATCCCCATAATTATATCATTTTGTTGTAATGTTTTAAAGTATTTCCTATAAATACAAAAAATATTAACAAGTCCGTCAGGCGTTAGGTTCCTTCTTTCCTCACTTTCAGGTTTTTGCTGCAATTTCCTGATCCCGTGTGGCTGCAAAGTATCAAAAAGTAATTTCGTTTCTCGTCAGTATATATATATATATATATATATATATATATATATA
>UXUI01008528.1:11230-21798 GCA_900576705.1 Enterobius vermicularis
ATAAAATAAACACAATGAGTAAGAGGAAAAGCACGCAACTCAAAAAATTGACCAGTGACCTCGGATCAAACAAACACAATCAATTAGCCTGTTCTAAGAGCCTTTTAACGAGCACAGCCTGTTCCGAAACGAATGTTCCGGATCGGCGAAAAACTTCTTAACTATAAGAAACGCGGAGTAGATGGAAAGGTAATATGTAATTCGTAGAAAAGACAGGTCCCTCTTAGTAATACTAGCAGAGTCCAGCTGTCGCTCGCTATCAGAGCTTTCCAATGACTACAAAGTTTCTCCCGGACGGGGATACTGAGTACTTGAAATTGTCCAGCAAAGACGCGTTTTTGGCGGGACCTTCAGGGGCATTTCAGGAACGAAAAAGTGTATGTAAGAAAAACAAAAAGGCTAACTTTTCCGAAAATACCAGCAAAAAACGGCGACCAAAGAGAGAAGGCAAAACAAGCTATGACCGGGTTTATGTCTAATTTGGTGGAAGGACTTTTAAGAGAAAAAGCCTTCTCCTGGAGGAACTTCAGCAGTTTTGGCTCAATGCCACTGTGTTTTACGGGGGCACCCGGAGAAGTTACCCGACGAATCCCCACAGGGATGTAAACTTTTGTGTTACATGCATAAATGATGTGTTATAAATATAGTGTTGACGGGTATTTAATCTTTGTATTTCAAACTCCTCCCTTTTCGGTCCACTTTCTGTCAAGATATTAACGGGAATGTGACAGGATTTTTATTTTTAACACACACCTTTCAACTTGTTTACTATTATAACACTGCTCATATCCATTAGGTATCTATAAGATCAACACTTTTTTTGTAATCAACATAAACAGAAGTTAAAAAAAATGTGTAGAAAAACATAAGGTACGCCTACAGCTAGATGGGAAAAACACAGTTTGAAATGAGGAGCTCAAGAAATGCAATTCTCTATCAAGTGGGAAAATACTGGAAAGTAATGATGGAAAAATAAATAATTTTTAATGAAAAAGTAAATGTAGAAAAGAATCAGTTTCTTTTATATTTAATATTCTCAGTACAAAAATAGCCTTAATTCTTTACTGAAATTCAAGGAAAAACGTGAAGGTATTTTATGAAAATAGAAGAGCTCACTTCTAGTCTATGTGTATTTCAGAAGGGATACGGTAACGTCTCTCGCGTGAGAATAACGCTGGCTTAAGTCTAAACTGAGGCGTTTTTAACTGTCTTATTCTGGGAGTTCACTAAAATCTGACACCCTTACTGAGTAAATTGATAAAATGCGATTTAGGAGCTAGTTTCTTTTTTTCCGTCATTTGTACCTATTTTTGTATAGCATGAGAAAATGCAAAAAATTCAGCAAGCGACACGTAGCAATAACTGCGGCAAGCAAAACAGTAGCAAACCCTTCAGAAATACTTGACCTAAATCAAATACTAAATGAAAAGAACTATTTAATCACGCGAAAAACCAGCCTACCCGGATCTGTAAATAGTAGGCAAGATTTTAAAACAAGTAGTGGCAGTACCCCACTAAATGATCTTACTTATTTCAAAAACACACTGGGAAGAATCTACGTGCAAACAACGAAAAAAATCGTGTTTTGCGAACAAACTCAGTTAAAAAAAAAAAAAAGAAACAAGAATATTAATTAAAGAAATCAGTGTCGTAACTACCGGAAACCTTTTTAATTGGGGAGTTGATCAACTCTTCTACAGCGTCCCTACAGGAATCCTTGTTTCTACACTTATAAACCGCAAGTAATTGTAGTTGCCGATTCTTGCAGCGCTACTGAGGACTGTATAATTTTGGATAAATGCTGGGTGGTAACGTTGGTGAACGCTGAAACTTATTTGATAATTCTTTAGTCACTCGAAACCTCAAAATACCAAAATTAAGTAAATACTGGAGAGACGACGGTACAGAGAATGAGTAAAGATCACTGAGCGCTTGCTCACTAATTTAATCCCTATCAGTATATCGGAACTCAACTTATAAATTGAAAAATAACACTGGCCAAACTGACTACTAGTTTTTCTCAAAAAAATGATGGTAAAGAATCATATGAACAAAGTGACTTTGAACAGATGAGGAAAACCCAGAGGGATAAAAAAACACTAAACAATAACCCATCTGAAACTAGGGTACTAAACAAAAAAAAATTCAAAATAAAATGGATAAAGCTGCGCAATGGGCATTATAAGCAAAGATGATAAAAAATCACCTGCTTCAACTGTTGATCACAACAAGACTCCTGTCCTGTTGTTTACCTTGCTCTTTTATACGTTTCGGTCTGATCACCTAGCATGGCCTTCGGGAGAGTTCCCCCAGGGTCAAATCCGGTTTGTTACCGCCTTCGGCCCTTGAGGCCATTTTACATGCCGTCGCGACAATCAACCCTGGTATTTCAACAAATCTCTCGAAGACGCTCCAAAGTTCAACATAGGACAGCCAGAAACATGTAGGTATTATTCCGCGGAAACCAATGATGTCAAAAATCCTCACTTTTCCAAAAATAAGCGAGGTAAGTAATGCTCAGTTTGAACAAAGGCCAGTATTTTTGTAAGTTGCTGGTCCACCGCACCACTGTGATTGTTATGGCGGAGCATCACTGTTCCACCGAGAAAAAATTTTCACCCCAAATTAGGAACGAATCCGTTTATACACTGATAAGTGCACTGGAAGATTATGACACGGCACCGGTAGGTGATGAAAGTAGTACTTGCTATGAAATAAAGGCAGGCTCGGATAGGCTCGCCAACAGTCACAGTAATCTACAGATTTTTCAGGCTGTCACTGGTTTTTTCCGCATAGCAACCATGGTTCTATTTTGTGGCACGTCATTTTTTTTCGGTGGATAACTTCAGCTATTGTCTGTACTTATTGTGCTGCTGAGGAAAACTTTCTGAGTAGGTGCATTCTGTATGGTACTTAATGAGTGACCAAGCCTAATGTATTAAGATTTTGTTACGTTTAATGAGCACTGTTTGAAGTAAAATTCTCTGTGATGAAAGAAGTGATGACTTAGCCAGACAAAAATATTTTTTAAAGCGAATGAAGATCTACGTTGCGGATTGGTTGTAAGTAGTAGCTTCCCAGCTCTTCGTAATCATTTTAAATTTGTGTCGTTTTTAAAAGTCACTCAGCTTGAAAATAAGACCATGCATTTTCCTCCAGTCCTCTAAAACTTTAATTTTCAGTGCAGTTTCAACTCGCAAACGTGAATGAGAACATTTGGGAATTGGAAAAAGTTCGTTTGAAGGCCGCAGTTATTACTTCCGTTCTCTTAAAAAGCTTCCATTTATGGGACTGATTAATAAGACGGGAGGTCACAACAAACAAGAAGTTCTGGTTAGCTTTGACGGCGGAATTATTTTTTAACAGTTTCAAGGCCGATAGTGTTTTAGAGGCTTTGTGGTACTGAAATAAGTTTCGAACTTTGGGAAAATGAACCTCTTTCTAATTGTCGTTGAAATTTTCGTCCACTGAGAAGTGGACCGTCGAAATCACAAAAGATAACAGTGCATGCTATTAAGAATTTCTTGGGTTGTTTGACGGGTAACGTGACTCTTAGAAAAGTAATTTTGTTTTTACAGAATTTGTTAAAAATTTGAATTTGAAAAAATTCTAAGTCTTAATTAGCTAATTTGTGATATTATTTTAATAGCTTTTCAATGAGCAGCTTAATTAGGAATTATTATTATGAGAAATACTTCACTGTGTGAAGTGGCAGAAATTTCCCAAAAAGATTGCGTTACCTGTACGTCATTTTTAAAAAAGCTATTGCAAAATTGTGTTTCATACAGACAATTTGAGCATATATTGGCGTCTACTGATATGAATCAAGGAAAGAATATTAGGTTTTTGTTGTCCAGGCAGTAGCAAAGTCTTTAAAGACCAGCTAGGATGAGGGATTATTGAAGTTGCTGAAAAAACCGACGGAAAAAAGATAGTCCATTATGTGCCTCACTAGGTATTTGTCACACCAAAGAAACGAACAGCCAAACTCCTAGTGGTGTTTTACGATAGTGCAAAGTCAACGGTAAGAAACAGTCTAAAGGAAGCTCTCTGCCGGGGGCCCAATAATCCTACCACAGCTTTGCGAAATTCTTTGAGGGCACGAAGCTCAACAGTTATTATTGTGAGAGATACAGGAAAAGCTTTTCTCCAGATCGCTCTTAATCCAGAGGATTGGGACATTACACGGCTCCTTAGAGTGAAAGACATTACTAACCTCCAAAACGGGAAAACTTGATCAGTTATCAATTTGCTAGTCTTATTCGGAGTTGTAAGCAGCCCATCTCTTCTCGCAACTGTTAAACCGCATTACCTCAAGCAATAAAGATCATGGTTAGGTAATGCCATATGAGAAAATCTGTACGTTGACAATCTATTAATACAGAGAATGACGACGGGAAAAAATGAAATATGCGGAGAGGCTAACTCAAGACTACATTTGTAAACCTAAGAAGCTTTTTTTTTTTCAAACAATCTAGAGGTCATGAGTAAATTACCGAATTCAGATCAGGAGAACGTGGTAGAACAGCCACTCTTGTGACTTATCTGGAAAAGAAAGGACGATACTCTAAGCGTCTAGTTGAAAGCATTCGAGAGGAAGGGGAAACGAGAAATGGTACACTTTATCGCCTGCCACTTAAATTCCTTGGGCTTATTATCCTCAATATTTCTCCCCTGGAAGGTACTCTGTCAAGAGCTCTGGATCAATAACGTTCAGTGGGGAGACAAAATCTTATTAAATTTGAAGAACAAGTCAGATGTATTCAAGAAAAATTGAAGTGTATTCGCATTCTTACGCATTATACAATTGTTGCAACGACACAACTTATTAACAGAAATAGAAGTATTTTTACTCTCCTAATATTTTTTTTTTACAGCGATGTTTGATGACAATAATTTGTTGTTTTCCGGAAATCGACATAGATTTTGTTATAAGTGCTTTTTCCATGCATTTGTCCAGATGTCACTTAAAATGATCAGTTGTAATTGAAAGTGAGAAAAGAAGTGCACATATTTTCTTTTATTTATGCCTAAACTTTAAGAATTGTTGATAAAATTTATAGATCATGTCTGCTTCATGAAAAATGTTTTTTACCTTACAAATGTTGATTAATAGCTCCTGTTTGTACTCGATAATAAAATCGGTGGAGATATTCGTGCGCTAAAGTAATATCATCAATCTTTTATATCGCTCCTTTATGCTGAGGAGCTGTTTCTCATGCATTCGTGTCAACAGTGTGTAGTGCTCGTCATTCCTTTACAATAAAAAACTTGTTGTGAAACTGTTGAGATCTCAGAGCGATTTTTTATTAAAATTCTAAAATTCCTAAAACTTAGGACAGCTGTAAGGAAAGATCAGTGAATGTCGGTTTCAATCGTTTCAATCTTCTTAGCGTCATGTTACTTGAGAGCCTATCATGTATATTGTATGAGTTAGTTTACGTTATGTTTTGTATCGAATTCTTAATTCTTACTTGTCACAGTCATTTAACCAGGTCTCAAAACTTGAAAAAAAATCTTTTGGTTAAAATCGTTTTACTGGTAAATCGACTTATTTTTGCGCACTGAAATCTCAGAATAATCTTCTTGAGTTGTCGGTAAAGGTGGGCAAATTAAATTTATCTAAGCGTGGTTCAAATACTACCGAGCTGGATTTAATTTTCTATAAGTTCTTTAACAAGTTTCCAAGTTTCATGTTATTTGGCATTTTGTTCTTTTATTAATTTTTTTCTGCATATGGCAAGGATATAAAATTGTTGTAAAAGTTTTCCACTGTAACTGTGTAAAAAATCTTTTTTTTAAAACTTATTTGTTGCTAAAACATTTATTGATATCGCATAAAATGAGTTACTGGGTAAGAGAATTTTTATTTTTGCAAAACATGATTCTTTAACTTTTTATGAGGGTATTCAGCAAGTTAGAAGTTTGCTGATCTTTAACTTCTTTTCCACTTAAGTATTCTTGCCGTGCTCATTTTGGTTTTGCACATTTTCCGACACAATGTGCATGCAGCTCCCCTAATTCCCACTGCGTAACTAATCAATTTCAGTCTTTGCTGCAAGTGTATCGACGTCAAAGCAAGCTACAAAGTCTGTAGGTTTTGGTTTTACTTTAGGCGCATCTAGTGAATATTGCTCATTCTAATGTTGAGTAGAAAACTAGAGCAATATAACACAGGGAGGCATCTGATGTGGCAGGCTTGCTCTGTTGTTTGGTGGTAGTGGTAATCTGTGCGTTTGTTTTGAGTCAGTCAGGTGATGGATTGCAGCTGATATTGAAAGTTTCGTTAGGGCAAGATTTTTTGGGAACGGGAAGGCGTGAACTTTCAGTCGTTGTTGGTACAAACTCTCTTCAAAGCGGCATACGGTGTATCTCACTGCGTCAGCACTTCTGAACAATTTTGGAGACTGAAATATACCAATATGTGAATGCAGTATGGAGCAAATTTTAATAAATCTGAGTCCATCAGACATAGCCCTTCAAAGAAATTTCCAAGATCAATCTGGATTGTTGTGACAAACGATTTGCGGGATTAATTCAGTTCTGATTCATTCTGTGAATGTACCTGATGGTTCAAATAACGGTTACCACAGATTTCGGTTGTCTACGCCGCGGGTTGTGCAGTTTTATCTAAAATGTAAAGTTATCTGTTCTTTAATGCACAGTCGCCACCATTAACGCCGGGAGCTTTACTAGTTAAGGGAATAAATTTTTCAAGACACTCAAAGATAGCCATCCTTAACCAAAGCGTCTTTCTTCTCAGAGAAGGCAATTTTTACTGTCTGGCATTTTTTATTTTAACAAGTGTCTAGAGCCAGGGAGAAGTTTCTGTAACAGAGGGTTATCTTAATGCATACGAGTTCGAGAATTGATATGAAGAATTGATGTCTAACGCAGTACACCTCTAGATATTTGTAAATAAGTAGGCTTTTACAAATGCGTGTTGTATTGAAGTCTTATAACAAAATGGAGAACTGTACTTCCTTTTTTTTTTAAATTTTATTTGCGTGTATGATGTCATATTGTATTTATTGAATGCTGTTAGAAGTTACTATTTTCTTTAATATTCTTGAAGCTATTGCGTCCTTCCAGGCAGCTACACTCTTCAATCAAATAAGTAGTAAAATAAAAGTACAAAGAAGTGTATGATGAACGTCTAGATTTACTAATATTTTGGAGTTTTATACTGCCTTGTCAATGTTATGTTGGATGAAATTGAGAGGTTTATATTTTTACAGGGGCTTTATTATCACCGAGAAGAGAGGAAGAAGTAGAATAAATGTCATTCTTTTTATTTACATTAAACTACGCAGATTCCTGAATCATCAGAAGGTTATTCTTTAATTTCAAAGCCATTTCGTGCCTGGCAGCTAGAATTTCTTCACTGATATAAGTCGGTTGCAGTACCGCACCAGCCATAGCCTCTCTCGCCGCTTGTGCTGTTTTTGGTCTCTCTGCTTTAGTTTTAGCATTGTTTGCTGCTGCCTGTATGGTAAATCACATTAAATCTTCTATTTTCTTCCTATTAAACTTTGCTTGTATGAGTTATAAATTATTAGTGGTTGCTAGTTTAGTGGACGTTCAAACACTTAACCTTGAACTGCTTTTCGCGTGCCACTTTTTTCATAGCGAGTAATTTATCTCTTTGTTTTCTTAAATAGTCCTTTCTTTCTTCTACATCTGCAGTTCCTATTCGTTTTGGCTTCTCAAGCATTGCCTAAAGACTTTCTCTGAGTTCAAGAGTTGGATTTTTGTTTTCTCGTACTGCTTTTTTAGGGCCTTTACAAATGACTATTTTCTTGTTGTCAGAGCGAATTTCTTTAGTAAGGGTGTCGTCTTGTATTTTACTTGACGTTGGTAAAACAATATTTTTTCAAAAAATTTTCGAAAAAGGTACTGAAATAATAGTTGAATAGGCTTAGTAATTCCTCAGTACTACAACTCGATTTTTGCATTTAAGGTTGTTAAGAATTAAGAACAGATTTTTTTTAACTTACGTTAATTTCAGCAACAGTTTTGTTTGATTTATCTTCGTCTGCACTCGAAGTTGGACCAAAAGCCTCCTTAAAACAAAAATTAGTGATGGAAAACTTTTTAGACTTTAGACTTGCTTTGTGGTTAAATATACAGTTTTTTCGGTTTTTACGATGCAAGTGTTTTATATGCCATAGTATTTTAGAAAAAATCTTTGTTGAGTTCGTTAGTTATTAAAAATAAATACGTTTTAAAGTTCTTCTCTTTCAACAAGTGTGCAATTTCTGCTGCGTATAACTTTTTTCTGTGTTTTGTTCATTACTGACCTTTATCTCATCTTCAAAGTCTAACTTCAACAACATCTTTATTATAAGTTTTCCCCGAATGTAAAACTTGGACTCGAAAACTGATTTTTTTTAAATTAACGAAATTATAATTTTTAATTTGTGTGTCTTGATTAGCTTAAGATGTCTTTGAAAATTTGAACGCAGAAGCTTCTAAATCAGAGAGACAATTGTGTTTACGCTTATTAAACTTTAATTTCGTAGAAAACTTGTTTTCAGTCATCGCATTTGTAGTAGAAGATGATATTTTTAGGTTACGCATTCGACTCTCTTTTGCCTGATTTTTGAGCGGTATAAGTAGCATCTGTCATTGTCCTAGAGTAATTTGATTTTTTAAAGTACCAGTTAAGTGGTCAAATTTTTTTTTTGTAACATTTTAAAAGTCTACTTCAATTTAGAGCGAGAGTACTTTTTTTAACTTTAATCAGAGAACATCACTTAACGCTTCTTTCAAAGTATACGGATTCCCATTTTTTTATATTTTTGTGACGTAATGGATTGTTTTTTTAGCTAGATCTTCGCAGTTTATAAACTGTTTTTTAACTCATTTTTTTTGCTAGACCTCTCAAAAAGTGTTGTAAAAGAAAGATTCGCTGCAGCTTTCAAAGGTTTTATGCATTGTCGTTAGAAGGACAAGAGACGGAAGTAATTTACAGGGCGGCAATATAATAAGGCTCGACAGGAAAGAAATAAAATTTGAATTTTTTGTCTGTAAAGTAAGTGTTTAAGAGGATAAAATTTTTAACATTTGAAATGTCTGCTTCAACGTTAGGTGTAAACAGATTTGAGATTGGATGGCAAGGTTGGTTGGTTGAGCTAAACTGTAGTCAGTTTGGGTTAGCAATGTTAGGAGATAAAGATAAGTGAAATGACGGACATTTTAACTAAAGAATAGGCTTAGCAAAAAATAAAGTACAGTGGTAACAGCAGTAAAAAGCCAGGGCTTTTTAAGGTCATTTTTGGTTTCTGAACTTTATCCGCACTGATTCTATGACGTTTACGACGGTTTTCTTTTATATTTGTGGCTGCCGGCTGTAGATAGTGTACGTTTAGACGCTCCGCTAATTTGGCGACTTAATAGAAAGAAACAGTTTTTTATCAAAGTTTTTTAATGAACTGTAAGCAGACAAAGGAAGTCAATTTCTACACAATGACCTGGTAAGGGATGGAGCATTAGCTGTTTTATATTGAAAAAAGTCTGAGTACTCTGTATGTGCAGTTGACTATCAATGTGGAAAAAAAAGAGTCAAAAAGTTTTGCCTAGAAAAACTTTTTTTTAGGTTGGTCATACTGTTACTAAAACGCTGTATCTGCAGTTGAGAAATTAAGCGCACTACCGATTTAGTCGCTACAATTTTATCTTATAAGGCATTTATTCACTATCGACCTGATAAAGTGGAGGAGTATCCGAATTTTTGGTAGGGTTTAGGTAGTTGTGACATGTAAAAAAAACGTTGTTCTATGATGGCTCAAATCAGTTTTGGAATAAAATTTTTTTTTGAAAGTTATCTTCAAAGTCGATCTTTAAATTTTTTGCTAGTTTTTAAATAAAATAGCTACTACATGCAATTTTTATCGTTACTGAGAGAATTTAAGTACAAGAAAAAAACCTAAAAGTTTTCAAGCAACACACTGACGAACTCTTCGTCGGTTGGAAAGATTTTAGAAGCAAAGCTATTTTACCAGGATACTTTATTGTCATCTTAGGAAGAAAAATCACTATATTTCCTGTTTCAGTAAAAAATGTTAATACTCTACATTAATAAGTTTAGGAGAGTTTCAAGATTTTTGCTCTAATTGTACAATCCATTTTTTATCAGCACCATAGTTTGGCATTGATAAGCAGTTTATGCAAGATGCTGAGCACTCGCTTTGCATACCCTAAAGACTGCTTAGCTGTGTACTGTGCCAAATTCCTGATTAAAATTTCTGAAAATTGCATTGTTTTTTGAGCAGGGGGTTTTTCGCTTGAGTTGAGTAACCTAAAATTTCTTGAAGTTGCTTAATCTGCCAGTTCGTTATAAATCAAAAATCTGCTATCGTCTTTTACCAGCCATTTCTCTTCTAAGTATCTTCTACCAGTGCCAAGAAACGTTGAGCATTATGCTGAAAAATTTTGTTTTTTGGAGTGTCGTGCGGATCGACTGACTGTTTTTTGGAGTATGCTGGAGTTTTCGGAAATTGGATGTCTTACTTAATGTTTTGAAAAGATTTCTCTAAACTTAAAAAGCACATGGAGAAACGCAGTTT
>UXUI01008534.1:12602-24675 GCA_900576705.1 Enterobius vermicularis
AAGGTATATTGTCATCTATGTCGATAACTCGAACATGCAGCACTGTATGCATATGATTTTTTATTAATGGTCCCCCATCCTCAACAAGAATTTGCAGATTCCAGCTTTCTTGCTGTTCTCGATCTAATGGCTCTGTTGTTCGTACCCATCCAGTATAATAGTCAATTTCAAAAGGTGATTGAAAATCTCCTATTATAAAATACCTAAACCAAAAGATAGTGATTTTCATTTTAAAAACACTTTCATTTTAACCGTCGATAAACAAACGAAGAAAAAGCTAACTAAATCATTTAAAATTGTTGACTAACCTCAAATGTCCAGTAAGGTCCTTATCCGAAGCTTCTATTTGTATCACTTGTGTTCCGGTCGGTAAATTTTCTTTAACTTCAGCCGAATAAGAAGGTAAAAGAAACATTGGTGTATTGTCATTGACATCATCAACATTTATCTTAACAGTAACCCGAGACATCAAGTGCGGTAAGGCGAGATCAATAGCTTGAACCTTCAACTCGTAAGATTCTCTTGTTTCTCTGTCCAAAATTTGGTTTAAAAGTAAGTCTCCAGTTTGTGCATTAATGGTAAATATGCCTGTGTCACCCTTAAACGAAAAATAGTTATTCTGAATCAAAATATTATTGGTCATTCAAAAACATAGCTGTTCATCTTATGTATTGAATTGACTGAGAAACCGGTACAGAGATAATGGCGTATGACACAGATCCATTCTGAGTGATGTCATGATCAATTGCTCGTAAACTGCCGAATTTAAGTGGATATGAGGCTGGATAATTCTCGAATATATTAAAAAGTACATAATCACCACACAGAAACTTTGGTGGTTCGTCGTTTACATCAATGATTTTTAGACTGATTGTTCTAAGCAGAAAAAAAAAAGGTCATTAATTTTTTTAAAAATCTAAAAACTAGCGATTAAATAAGGGAAATATATACTATTAAAACAAAGATTTAATCAAAGGCATACATATACTGTTTGCTCGACTTAAATTTTGAACGAGCAGAAATATTGAATTTGTAAAAAGTTTTGTATTCCGCATCTAATTTCTGTCTGGTAACTAAATATCCGGTTTGGAGCACTTCGAACCAAATAGTTGCTTCAGCATCTTCGATTTCAAAAATACTAATTCTGTTCTCTTTCTGTAAATAATAATATGTTTCTTTGAAGCAAAAGTTTTATGAAATAAGCAAAGGCAAAAAAAACTCTACGCATTGTAACAAGCTGATTTATCTTCTTTATTTCATTAAACAAAAGTTGTTATAAACAAGCAAACCTCATCTAAATCATCGAAAGTTATCTGCAAAATTTGCTGCCCGATTGGCATATTTTCAGTAACGTTTGCCTCATAGTAAGACTTAAATACCGGTTCATTATCATCAATGTCCACCACAACAACAGTTAGATTCAAGTCGGAAAATAACCGTGGAGAACCGAAATCTGTAGCTCTAATAACAAAATTGTACCCTGATTTATGTTCGCGATCCAGTCTTCCGTTTATCTAAAAATGTATAAAAAAATTACCAATTTTCAAAATACCCTTTTTTTTTCTCTTGTTACGACATCAAAAAAAACTTTTTTGTTTTAACAGTTGCAGAAAAACAAATTTGTTAGAGTAACCTGAAGATCGCCAAAAACCGGATCTATAATAAAAAGACCATCTGGATGAGTTTCTGGCAGAATACGATATTCCAGCTGTCCGTTTAAACCTGAGTCTGCATCGGTCGCCTGTATCGATGCCACCACTGTTCCTATCGGTAATTCTTCAAAAACATAGATCGACAGCGGGGTAGAAAATGACGGTTTATTATCGTTAATGTCAGTAACACGAATCTCTACTACTGTTGAGGCTGAGAAAACTGAAATCAGTGTCCTTTATCTAAAGCAGTCTTATAAAGGCTTAAACTTTTTTGCTCAAAGTTGAAGTTGTCCAACATTTTTATAGCAGCCGTGTTCTTTCACATTGACCGCAGGTACCAGATCAAAGTGACTGTCTATTCAATCCGTCAAAAAATAGCTATATTTTTCCAATTGAAACATTACAAATTTTCACTTTTTTTTTCTTTTCAAATAAATGTAAAAAATTTGATGATTAAAAACAGAAACCTTTTTTTGGTGGTCGTTGATCATAGACTGTGACACGTAATGCATAGATGTCGCTAATTTCTCTATCCAAATGATGTAAAAGATAAAGATTACCATCACGATCAATTTCAAACAGATGCTTTTCATTGCCTATTGATTCAATTTCAAACCAAAAATTAACATCTAAAAGTTGAGTTGATTATTAAAAGTATTGTCAAATACAAAAACTGAATACAATTCAAATTTTTTCAACAAACACTTATCAATTTTTACCTAAATCTGCATCATCTGGCTCAAGCTGGATGATAGTTGTTCCAATTTCAGTATTTTCTGGCACTTCAACAGTGTACAGCTGTTGCTTAAATGTTGGTGGATTATCGTTAACATCACCAATGAATATGCGTACAGTTGCATAACCAGATAAACCATCAGCATCAGTTGCTTCAGCTTTGAACACGTATAAATTTTTCTGAAAAAAAAATTCTCTAAACAGCAAAGAAACTAGGTTTTCAATAAACATTTAAATATTTTAAAAAGCTATTAGTTTAGCTAATTCAAGACTTCAAACTTTTAAAAAAGTCTGCGATAACAAACAATAAAAAATTTTTACCTGTTCTCGATCAATATCTGCCGCGACAGTCATAAACCCGGTTTTTTGATTAAGCCGTATAAAATTTGGTGAATTAATCAGATTATACTTGATACGATCAGTGTCTAATATATCTGCATCAGTAGCCTTCAGTACACCGATCAGACTACCAATTTTGGAATTTTCGTTTACAGAAAGTATAATTTCTGATGGATTAAATACCGGGGCATTGTCGTTGACATCGATAACAAAAATTTGAACAAAAATATCTTTTTTCAAATTTGTTTTCTTGTCAGTTACAATAACTGTCAAGAAGTACATATTTAACTGAAAAAGAAATGTTTTTTTAAACGTAATCGGAAAATGTAACATTAAAAAATAATGAATAAATTATTTTAAAAAAAAATTTTGTCTGTGCAATACAGCATTTTAAAATTACATATGTAATAAACAATTTTTACCATTTCGTAATCTAAGTTAACTGCTGTTGACAAATCACCAGTACTTTCATCGATGTTAAAATCTTTTGATACTACAAAATCTTGAAACAGGTAGCTTCGGGAAACTGATGAAACAGTTGCATCGCTGAGGCTGCCAACCACTGAACCGATTGGACGATCTTCAGCGATTTCAAACAAGTAGAATTCCTTCAGATCAGCAAATATATTTTCAGTATTTTGAGCTTCAACTTTTAGCTGCAAATTAATCTGAATTGCTTGAAATAAATAATAACCGTTATTGTCAAAAAATAACTTATTATTAGATAAGCCAGAAACTGTAACAGATTTTTTAAAATTTGAACATTTTAAAATTCTTTTAATACTATAATTGAAAAAAAAAAGAGAGTGCGTAATTTTAGTTATAAAGGCAACAAAAAAGTCAAATAAAAGATGATTGTAACAAAAATTTTTCATCTTTTCACTGATAAAAGAATAAATTTTTGATAACAGTGATGAAGTTTCCACTAAAATTAGATCATAGGCTGTGTTAAGTGTTACAGATTTAGATCAGTTTTCTAAATGAACGTTTCATTCCTAAGGTCGCTTATCTTCTTGTTTTTGATAATTTATGAGTTTACAATAGATAATATTCTTGCAACTAGAGTCAAAAAATAGTACGGTTTTTTAAGATTTGTTAAATATCATCACAGAAAATTGTTTTGCTAATTTATATGCTAATGACTTTTTTATTTATCTATTTATATTTTATTTTAAAAAACAGCTTTGTTGTGACATTTAAACAAAAAGGTTGTTAAAAGGTTTGTGAAAATTGTTGTTTAAACCGAATTAATGGAAGATTTGTATGGAATATTTGAAGCATTGAGCAGCTTTAATGTATTATAATCAGTCCGCAGCCGAGTCTTTAAGAAATTTTGCCGATAATATTTGCACAAAAGACTCAGTGACAGTGTTGGTTTATCTGATTACTCACCAAAAACAACACAAAAATTTTATCATATACGGTACCAAAACTCATATAAACTTCAATTCTGAGCTTTTTTGAAAACTATGCCGAGTAACGGTCTTAAGAATAAAATGCATTACTAACTGTTTTTTTCAGCTTAAACTTTCTTTCCTTTATTTGAAATCAAGACGATGAAAATGTACCTTATAAACCTGAAGGGTTTTTTACTCTTTAATAAACATCAATAAGCCTACTCTTTTTTTACCCTTTTAAATTAAAAAAAATTAAAAAAAACGACAAAAGAAAAGTAGATTTCACATTATTAAAGCAGATAAAGATAGGTCATCGAAAATTAATTCGTTGCGTTCTCCAATTACATAATTTTTTCTCTTTTTTTCTCTTTTGTTTGAACCTCATTCATATGGCTAATCCAAAATAATTATATTCATAGCTCTCAACTGAAAATAATTAAACGACATACCAACAGATGATAAATGATTTGTTTCGTTTAAAACAAAGTTGTTTTTTGTTTTTTTTTCTCTCTTCCCCCTCCCTCTATCATACTGTATTCAATAATTGGAACTTTGCAATTTAGCTCAACTAAGATTGATAGAAAAAAGAATTTATATTATGTGAAATTACTGAAGTATAAAAAAAAAGGCGAACTTTCCCTTTGCATAATTTTGTTGCTACTAACTATCAGTTTTTCACAGCTTTCATTAGAAAATAGTAGACAAAAATTTTAAACTTGTTTTCGCTCATTGATTATTTTTGTCGTCTGAATGACCATTGCCAAACAGTAGTTTTCAGTTTTGCAAAAAGTTATTGTTCCAACTGAACAGTATCCTTCAGTAATTGTTATAGGTCAAAAAATGAAAAGAAGAATATGGAGGTAAAAAATGCCAAAACAAAATAAAGAAAAAATATAATTTGCTTACACTGTGACAAAATGAATAGAGGAAAGGCACTTAGAGTGCCAATTTGGCACCTATTGAGTCGGTATGCCAACAAGCATCAAACAAACATCAGGTGCTCCAGTGTATAGTCTATGTTGGAAACACGGAGACCATATTAATGATGCTGTTGACGGTTAAATAAAAAAGCTTTTTCAAATATCTATAGACGTCTATTCTGGTCGAGTACCGACCATTCAAACTTTGTATACATTATGTGTTCAATAATATCAATTCCTGTTACAGGAAACTGCATTCATTAAATAGACAATCATGTAAATTAGTGATAGAATAAGAAAAGTTTGGCATAAATTCACCATATGCACAAGCTATTTGAGCAATAGTCTTATGCTGCGAATAAATTACCGTTCCATATAATCAACAGTTTCAAAACGGCGCTCTTATTACTTGTAACAAAAATATCTGCTTTTAAGAAATCAAAAGTGCTATTGAAGAATAAAAATTGCTTCAAAAAAATATTTGAGAATTGTTGTATTTCATAACTAATGAAAATTTTACCTTAACGGTTCTGGTAAATTGGCCGGCTAATGCCGTTATTTCAACAATGGCCTCTAAATCGTCAGGTTTTCGTACCAAACGTAAAACGCCTCGCTTTTTCTCAATCTCGATCCATGGTATAGTTAAAGCCGTCGAATTTTTAAAATCGGTTATATAGTACTCAGGTGACAGTATCGATCTTACACGCATCGTCCCAATGACATCGCCAATTGAGTTACTGCCATTTATGAATAATTTATTTTCAGAATTCTCGAAAACAATTTGATCAGAAGGTTTTTCTGGTAGCAGCGTATATTGAAATTCTGCTTTTGAACCCATAATATTTGTCTCGAATGAGATGCTTCTATAATATTCAAGAAATAAGTGCTGTATTTTTGAAATAATTATTTAAAAGGGTAACTTGGATCAATAACATGCATAAAAAACACTAATTTTCAAAAGCAACTTACGGATCAGAACTCATTTGCTTGAAAACCACTACTGTAAACTGTTCTGGTTCAGTAAAAAATGGTTCAATATAGATTGTAGTGTTTTTTAACAGAGTTACACCTTGCGGAGCATCTACCAACTGTATTCCAACTACGCCAGCACTGGAATCTACACTGTTGCAGTCTAAGGTAACGGTTCGTGGTTGACGTCCGATTAAAAAAGTTTGAGCGCCTAAAAAAGTACTAATAGTAAAATCTTGCTTTAAAATAAAAATATGGTATGCAGAAACCTTTGCAGTAAGGAATGTTGTCGTCTACATCGTCGACGATCACAGTAATTGTTTTTCGAGTGATTCTTTGGGGAGTGCCATAGTCATGAGCTTCCAAAAGAATCTTGTATGACGAAGTTTCTTCCCGATCCAGTGATTCCATGCAAAATAAATTGCCATCCTCAACACGAAAAACGTCTCTATTTGGAACTATGTGTTTAATTTCCACTTTCACTTTACCGTTATCGCCACTATCAGCATCAAAAATTGTCAGTTGTCCACAAAATGTAAGCGGCTTGTTGTTCTCCTATAGTTAACACCAGTCATTATTAATAGTTGTTTAAGTTTGAACAAAAAACTTTCAAACGTACTGGAAATAAAAATGATTTCAACTATGTTATCCAAGTATACGCCTACTAAGCGTTTTTACTAACTGGAATTAAATTCACGTTTACTTACTTTTACATGTAGTGTGTCAGCAGTTATAACTGGACTATTGTCATTAACGTCGAGTACACTGATGTTGATGTTCAGCAAAGCAAACGAATTTGGTGTCGTTGCATTAACAGTGACGAAGTGATATCGCACTTTCTCATAATCTAGAGGTGCCATTAAAATAATATGGCCATCTATGGAATCGACACCAAAGCCGACTTTGAAGTTTCCATCAGCAAGCTTGTAAACTATTTCCTGTTGACATGCAACAGCATAAACTTGTCCAACGGCCATTCCAAGTGGAAAATTTTCAGGGACTTCCAAATACTTTGGAGATCTTGATAAGAACTGCGGTTTACAGTACACTGGAGTTTCAGTTTTAACAAACACGAAAGTTTCGGAATACAGCAGTGGCTCAGCAGTATTAGATGCGATGATTGTCAAATTATATACAAAATTTGGCTCCACGTTTTTAACCAATGAAATTTCACCAGTTTCTTCATTTACCTAAAGTGTGTGAGGCTAGTAATCTTAAATTTTTCTATTATTTTAGTAGTCAATTAGTAAATATCTAATCTTACAAAGAGTTTCCATACCTCAAATGGTGTTCTCTGTTGCTTAAATCGGTAATGTATTCTCGCATTATTGCCAGAATCTTTATCTGTGGCGGTTACAAATCCCACTAAACGATTTTCGGAAATAAGCTTAAAATGAAAATACGGCTGCAAAAATTCAGGTGCATTATCATTTTCGTCCTTAACATATATTTCACATTTGCAAGTCGTTTTTAATCCTCCGCCATCCGTTACTTGAATCAGCAGCGAATAAAATGAATCGACCTCATAATCGAGTGGCACCAATGTTTTCAACTGACAAACAGTAATTTTATATTGTGATTAAAAACAAATGTCATACAGAAAGAAAAAAAGATAGATTAAATAGATGTCAACTATAATGACATTTAGAAATGGCGTATTGATAAATTACTATGGCAAATACCAGAACTAAAGAAAGTATTTAGTTGTTTGAAACTGAAGCTTACTAATCCATAATGTCTATCAATAGTAAAAATGTCGCTCTTTTCCAACAGCTGATACTCTAAAAGTCCGTATACACCGATATCTTTGTCATTTGCAGTGAATACTCCCACTACTGTAAAGGGTTTCCGATTTTCGTAAAGGTAAAATTTTGCCGCCTCCGGACATTCCGGAGCGTTATCGTTAACGTCCTTAATATAAAACACATGACAAAAACATACGCTTAAACTTTGAAATTTTCAACAAGAAAAGTAGAAAATCATTATTAAAAATTACTTCACTGACACTAATAACAATTAAAAACCAATTCAAATATTTCTGATCTCTCTTAGATTAACCATTTTAATAATAATTGACTCAAATTTTGCAAAAACAAACCATCACATAGACAGTAACAACTGTTATTTGCATTGTAGATGCATGATCAACCTCGATTATCACTTCAGTTGGTATAGAAATGACCTCAGTACTCTCTCGGTCAATCAAATCCTCGACAACCAGTTGACCAGATGCTAACAATTTGACAGGGTAATGCTCTTCACCGGTTAATTTTGAGCGAAAAATGATCGCATGTGTTGAATTTGCTGGCATCAGAGAACCAATAATAGTTCCCGGAGCTACATTCTCTTTGACAGTGAATATCATAGACGTTGGAAACTGAAGAATCTGAAATGTTTTTTGCAATAAAAATGAACAAAAAAATTAGTTTTTTTAAATGACTATTTTACTGTATTTACTGTTAAAATTTGGAAGTTTAATCTCGTGTGTTAAATGTTAAAAAACTTACAGGAGGATCATTTTCAATCATCACATTCACATTCAATGCACTCTCTAGTGGTGGATAACCACCATCTTTGGCAGTTACAACAAACTGCACTTGATCTATTCCATATAGTAAATTCTGATAACGAATTATCCCATTTTCTGAATTTATAGAAAAATACGCGTTATCAGCTGAATACCGTACTTCACCGTTTATACCTTAATTAGTTGTCATATATTAAACATCATTTTTTGCTGTCATTTATTTTTAATCGAATTATCGACTCAGCGTTTTAAAAAGTGATAAAATTTACTAGATATTGGTACAAATACCTTGATCAAGATCTTTTGCAATAATTCTCGTAATTTCACATCCAAGACCACGACTTGGGTTAAAAGTTATTGTTAAGGAATTTCCATCTTCAAAAACTGGTGGATTATCGTTTTCATCTTTAATAAGTAATGTGCCTTCTTCTGTTGCAGTTGCGTGTTTGCTAAAGGCAAAAACGTTGAAATAGACTGTTGACAGATTTTCTCTGTCAAAAACAATGCGAGTAAATATCTCTCCTGTTGTATTATCAATTTCAAGCAAATCTGTTGTTGACAGACCATAACGTACAAAAGAATCCTGTAAAAAAGAAGTAACATATTTTTTAAAAGAAAAAAAAAAACTTTGTAATAAAAAACAAACAAAAACATTTGTTCATATTTGTCAAAAGAAAAAAAATCGTTGTCGACCTCAGCTGTAGCTGCAAATACTCCAAGTGATGTTCTCAAAGGCATGTTTTCAGAGATAATAACGTTCCAGTTACGTTTCATAAATTTTGGAATTGAAAAATTGGTGGCTACTAACTGAATAGTAAAAGTGACATTGTTGGAAGAAAAAAAATCACCGCCATCTTTTGCCCCTATAATCACCTAAAATATAAAGAATTTGACAAGATTGTCGAAAAAAAATTAGGCATGGCCATAAAAAAAACAAAAGGTGCTTAATTAAGAAAGTTGCTTAACTAAAAATACAACAACAGTAAAGTTAAGCTGATTTTTATGCTTTTTTGTACGAGGCTCAAAGTACTCACTTTATGTTTATCTAAGCCATAGTTGTGTAGTGGAGTTGCGACGTAGACAATACCAGTGTTCCTATCAACTCCAAAAAGATCAGAAACAGGTTCCAGAAGCATGTAAGTCACTCTACCCATAAGTCCAGAATCAGCGTCATGAGCTTTTGCTTGACCTATTGGTGTTCCAGGTGTTATATCTCGACTGACAGAAACATAGTATTCTGTTCGTAAAAAAATAGGGCTATTGTCATTGACATCCTGAAATATCAACAACAAAAATTTTCACTTCAGATTGCTTCCGTTGAAACCTCTATTAAAAAATTGAAATCTGGCGGCTTACCTCAATACTTACGATCACCGGCGCAACAGCTTCTTTTGGTGGACTTCCGCCTGCGGTAGCTTTGATCTTGAATGCATACATTTGTTGTTTTTCTCGATCTACCAAACGCCTCAATACTATTTCTCCAGTTGTTTTCTTGACAGAAAAAGTGCCAAACGATTCATCTGCGATAATTGTATAAGTTATCTGTTTATTTTTTCCATCGTCCTGCAGTAGAAATGAAGATCAGAAAGCAGAAGAATCAGTCTCGTAGCAGGTGAATGATAATTTGAAACAATTTTAGAGTGATAGCTACGAGAACACTGTTGACTTAAAAAACCCATACCGCATTCACTTTCCCAATGCGTTTTAGCAATGGTGTATCTTCTCGGACTTTAAAATGATAGTAACGATTTTGGAATTGAGGACTGTACTTGTTCGTATTTATGATTTGTATTTTTACTTTGCATTTCGCAATTTTAATAGTCGGTTTTGTTTTCATCACCGCCACCCGTAAGTCTGCCTCGGCGTCTTTTACGTCCTCAAAGCTTATGGCAGTCGTAATGATTCCTAATCAAAAAAATACTTTTCTAAGCTAAAGTTTGTGAAGACCTGCTAGAGATAACTTTTAAATAAGTTAATTTTTTGAAATAACCTGATTTTTGGCCAATTTTAAATAGCTTTTCTTCACTGCCGTCAACAATTCGAAAATTATAGAAAGCAGTATCGTTCTTTGTTTGAATACGAGTTACAAACCAATTTTCTGTCATATTTTGATAAACGGTTGCATATACGATGTCGGAAACCAGAAAATCGGCTTCTTCATTGTCTCTGAGTACATAGACCTAGAACATGCTTTATAAAATTTCAGGCCAGAGTCCGAAAAAATCGTTTGTAAAACGGTTGCAAAAAATGCCTCTATCTCTTCAGTACTGCTTCGTGGCGGTATGCCGTCATCAATGGCTTGAAATCTAAGCCTGAAAATTCCTTCAACGTCTGCAACACTTTGGTTAAGCCGTAAGACTCCAAAGCCGTTTCCATTTTCAAAACGAAAATATGATTTTGTATTTTCGTCGATAAGTTTCAAGTTAACTTTTTGGCCATCATCGTCGTCTTTAGCCGTGATTATAGCAATTGTTGCCCCAACCGGTGTTTGACTGTTAACGGATGTAAATGATGCAGTTGATGGAAAATTCCTAGATGAAAAAAAAAAGCAGTTAGAGTCATTATTTTGGTCACCCTTACGTGCAGAAAAAATGTAAAAGCAAGTATTTCAACATTCAAAATGTGGATCATCTTCAGATTTGGCTAAATCGAAATACCTGATCGAAATTTTTGGGTCATGGTTGTTTCTTTCAAACAATTTTACCTCCACCAAAGTACGACTGCTTAGCCTAGGGTTACCATTATCTTCAGCTTCGATTATCAATGAGCAAATTTTGTAGCACAAGTTGTCACATCGAATTTGTGAACAGTTAATCACTTTTTTCTAAAAAAAAGTAAAAAATAACAGAGATAATACTTTAACTGTTTAAAAAATATTAACTTTCACTATTCTGCTGTTGTAAATAAGAAGGTAACTAGTAGATTTTTTTTAACGATTATACTGTGTTTATTACATTGGCATAAAGAGTTCCTTGCTTGCTGTCAATCCGAAATTGATTTCCGGGATCATTTTTGATCTTGTAGGATAATTGTGCATTTTCATCAACATCAATGTCTGTTGCCTGGACAGTGCCAAACGATTGTTCTAAGTCAGCAGGAAGTTTTAACTCAAAAGTGTAGTTGTCTTGTAAGAATAATGGTGGATTGTCATTGATGTCCAAAACACTAATGAATATTGTTGCATAACCTGTTCTAAAATAAAAAGCTTTTTATTTTTTTTTACTTAAAAAATCTTTTTGTTTTAAAAAAAATTGTTTGTATTTTTTAGACTATCAAAAACTACAACATCGAATAATAAGATTAATTTTGAAAAATTTTTAGGACAGTGCTATACGGAAATTTGTTCTGCGGTTTATACCTTGACGGTTTTCCAGCATCTTCAGCAGAAATCTTCATCACATATACATCTTTAGTTTCTCGATCCAGGTGTTTCAGCAATTCTAATTGTAATATATCAACACCGTTATGGCTAGTTATTCGATTCAACTTAAACGTCTCATCATTGCTCTAAATTAGATTTTTTTCTTTTTTTTT
>UXUI01008536.1:16102-26103 GCA_900576705.1 Enterobius vermicularis
TGCAAACATTAACTTAATCTTGAATGAAAATCTGAGCAATAGTTGTACTTTTGTCACATATTCCAAATTAAGAAGCAAGTCTTTGGCTTTTGGTGAATCAGCCTTCATCTTAACTTGAAATTCGTGAGGAAACTTGTTCTTGATTACAATATTCGCTTTGTGGTCAAGAGAGTGTCTTGAGCTGCTTGCCTATAATATGAATACAACTTTTTTGCTATTTGGTATTATTCGATAACTAATCCTCAGTTCAATTTTTTGCTACATTATTAAAAAACCTAAAAACTTGAGAAACTTACTTCGGAAATAATCTCAAACACAGAGTCAGGTTTTTTTAAAACGTCGAGGTTAAGTTTCGCAAATCTGTTTCCGGCCGTTATGTCCAAATTGTTCTTCAAACTATTGTGATTTCTGTTTGATGACACTTTCAAAGTAATTTTTGGAACAGAGCTGATTTCAAAATGACTTTCATGCGTCAACTGGTGCGTATATCGATCACGCTAAACAGAATTGACGGTTAAATTGTAAAAGCAAGAAGAGTGCAGATTTTACACTTTTCAAACTTATTACAATAGCAAAATATAAGCAATACTTTGATTTACCTTAAAACCTTGATTGATTGAAAGATCGAAGTGATGTTTTCTGTCACCTTTAACTTGAGAAGTGCCTTTCAAATGTACCACGAATGAAGCCTTCCCAGAAATGGCTAGAGAACCGTCTAAATCGGTCTTCAACTGCTCACTTGAGTATAGCATCTTTGTTTCAAAAGCTCCACCTTTAACATTCAGATTACCTGAAACAAATATTGATTAAAATAAAAAATATTCGACAGTATTATAATTAAAATATAAAAACAGAAATTTTAGCTTGTAAACTCAAAAATCTCCAGTTACAGCTAAACAGCAAAATGCTGCTGACGATGACATGTAATATTGCCGTATGTCAGCTGGTTCTTTTATATCTATTAATTGATTAATTTTGTTTTATTGTTAAGTAATAAATTCTTTACTTAATGATTAAATGTATTTAATTCGTTTTTGTGTTTAGGTAATATACTTTTTTCTTTCTATAAGTGTTTGACGACATACACTATTCAAAACTAATATCAGTTCAGTAATGCATTTTCAGAAACAAAATGAAAATAGAAATAAAAATGATATAGTTATGAAGAAGGTAAAAAGAAGCCAAGTTTTTTTCAATCAAAGGACTGAGAAGTTTGCTTACTATTTACAATAACTGGTTCATTGTAAAGCTTGTCCAACTTGAAATTAAAGTTGTAAAAAATCTTTGTAGGATCGTATTCCAAATTAGTTTGCAAATCTGCTGGCGGCTTAACACCAGCAGCTGTTTTGCCGTCGACGGTGTATTTCACAGTAGTGCCAGCAACAGTCTTCTAAAAACAAAAATCTTTCGTTACTGTAATTAAAATATGTCATTTTTAGCAAAGTATAGTCAGTTTTCTTTATAAATTCATAATAAAACTTCAAAATTTTTTTTTTGTACAGTTACCTTAACTTTGCCTGTAAGTTCTGTTTGTTTACCATTATTGCTAAGTTTTAGCCTGGCATCATAATCTTGATTTGGTATCTTTTCCACTAAATCTCCATCGACACCAATTTGATTGAATGGCGTCCGGAAACCCATCAAAAGCTTTTTTTTAACCGTTGAAAGTTCAAATTTAGCTTCCATTTTTCTGTCTACTTTAGAGAACGGTGTATCAACTGTTAATTTAAAGCCGTACCCATCTGACTAAAATTATTAACATTTATTATAATTTTAATGAGATTTTTAATTTTGATTTTTTCTTCAACATTAATTTATTAGTCAGAAAAAACTCCCTAACTTCAGTTAAAAAAATAATTTTTTTCAAATTATAGACGAGCTATAAAAAGTTAAACGTATAAAAGATTTTAAATTGACGCTTGTCAAAACTTTTACATTTTAACTGTTTAAAATTTATAAGTTTTAAAGCACAGAAACTACCAAACTTCTATGTCTTACCACTGTTCCAGTTTCATATTTTATCTCGTATGAGGTAAGTTTCGGATCAGTTTTCTGCAACATCAAAGCAGCACGAGCTCCAGGTAATTCAGATTCTACCTGTAATTTTTAATTGTACAACTACAAAGAAAACTTATAAAAAGCATTCAAAATTTTTCAACACTTACAGGTAGTTCGAAATACATATGCTTTCAGTGAAACAAATTGTAGAGAATTAAAAAGAACTCTGTAATTGTATAAAAACTTCACAAATCATCTCAATGATCTGAAAGAAAAGTGAATAGCTTGAAAAAAATTTTTTTCTAACGTGGTTTAAAAAATTACCTCTACACAACCTTTCAGACCGAACGTCTTACTAAACGCTTGAGATGTGCATATTTTTTTTGACAGATCTTTTCTTCCCTGTATTGATGTCACGCGATTACTTTCAATTTTTTCCGCATGTGTTCTGTAAGATTTTTGAGGTTAATCTAAATGGCCATAAAAACACAGTCACTTAGTCCTTTGTTCAATTTGTTAAAATATGACTTAAAATTTGAATGAACTTTGGACTTACTTTACTTCAGCATGAACAACTTCATCATCTGGAAGTACGATACGTAGATTAAAGACTTTGTGGTCTTTAGATTCGATTTTTACACCAAAACTACGCGACGAAAACAAATTGAAAGTTCCGCGTACTCCACTCGCTACTTTACCAGCTTTGATAACCAATGAAGCGCCGACTGTAGCAGACAAAGATGGTCGGGTTTCGTACTGCAATATAGACAAAACCCAAATATTAAATGTATTGCAACGGTTTTGCAGTAGTACTACGTCCGCAAAACTGTTAATTTCAAAAATTTTCTTTTACTATTTTTATAACAAAGAAGAAAAAACATTTGCCCTTCCTGAACTAGGAATTCGCGTTAGAAATGAAGAAACTAACCATTATTTCAGCAAACTGCTTCTCTCTTGCAAATGCGGCATCGATATTGAATCGGGCTTTGTTTTCAAAAGCACCAGAAGCAGACGCGTTTAGCCCGAACTGCAGCGGTAAACCAGACGAAGTTGGCAAAGTCTGCGTTAATGCAGCAATCATAATGTTGCGAGTCATCTAAACAAATCTTTAGTAGTCTAGTAAACTGTATCATATGTTGAGCATTTTTAAATTTTTGCTTTGAAAATCCTCCTCAGACAGCTACATAAAAATGTTATTCTTCGTTTTTCTTGAGAATATTGAAGACACAAAGCTCACTTTGGTTTCAGCTACTTTTCTCCATTTGTCCATGAAGTAGTTGATACTGGTCCAGCGGTCAATGTCATGGAAAATATATGTTGTTTCGAGCGCGTCGTATGCAACATCATCCCCAAACATCTTAAAATGACCTATAGTAGTTAACCAACTTCATAAAATTTTGGCGGTAATTAGCCTGTAATAGACTCTTCTCTGCTGAAAATTCATTGTTCAAACTTTCATTTGTAATCAATGAATCTGTTGAGGTGGAAGTAACACTCTAAAACATAGAAGACGAACTCTCATGTAGTAACTGGCTTTAATTGTGTTCTTGGGCTGATCATAGCTTTTAGGGAAAAGAGTTGATAACTCTTCAGCTTTTTTTGTGTGAAACGAGTAATCTTTATCTCGTAAGCTATGTCCGACTGGATTTGTGACAGATCCATCGGGTCCAAACGCTTCTTCGTAGACTTGATCTAAACCTACTGCTCGACCACCAATTTCAAATACATTATAACTGAAAGAAACTTTGTTGAAGCTTTCAATCAGATAGTAGTATGAAATTTTTGTTGTTTAACTTAAAAATTTTGTTTAAATCAATTAAATTTTTACTTTTAAAACTTTTTTAACAAAATAAGCTGCTTTACCAAAACAGTTACTCACTAATTCTTAAAGCGTATTAAGTGTTATGCAAGTATTATGCGTCATTATCTATTCAAGCTCGTTTTTTTAATAGTACGTCAAAATCTCAAGTAAAATTTACTTGTAAGAAGGTAAACTCAAAGATTTATTACAGAAGAAAAAATAGATTTCTTTTTTTTTTGTTTTTTCAACAGGCTACCTTTTGCCGAACAGGTGTAACGTGAGATTTAAGTTTGCTTCTCGCGGTATATAGCTTTTTGGACTGAATATAATTGAAGAGTCAATATGACCGCCATAATTCTGCTGCAAACATTATTCTTGCCTGGGAGACGAATTGACGCTAAAGTAGTTGCAAATGTGGACGATTGCGTTACCTCTGAGTCGAAGGATCCCATCTCACGGTACTTCGAAAATCGAAGTGAGTCCATGTTAGCAAAACGGTCAGGAATGCTGTATTTTCGTAACAAGTGTTGTAGCGGTTTCGAAGACGGATAACTCGAGCTACGTTTTGTATTCAAGTACGAGGTCACATAGGATCCGACTGAAATTGACCAAATCATTTTTTTTAAAGAAAAGCTTTATTTGACAAAACCAAAAAGGGAAGCTAAATCTGCTTGTACATTTATTCATATATATTGCAGTAATCGCTGTTATTGACCTTGGTTCATCGGTTCAGTACTTAAAGCATGAAGAATTTTCAAAACAATTTTGTCGTCAGCGCATTGCATAAGTTGACGGAATGCTGCTATACGTATTTCAACTCTTTCCTAAATTACTTCGTTAAAATTCTGTTACTACATTTGACTTTCATTTACTCAAGAAATCGACACACAAATTATGTTATTTTGATTCTTTTTGAGTTAAACCAAACAATAAATCTGAACTGTAAACAAGAATGAGTACCGTGGTGTCTAAAAACAGCTCCCAAATTTTCTTGTTTCTTTCATCGTTACACGGCTTACGCCGTAAAGCGTCAATAGCAGCCAAGGTTAAATCCGGATTAAGAGATTTTTTTTTAATGCAATTATTGATTACAGCAGTCGATTCTTCTTCAAAACCAATGTTACCAACAGCTTTGAGCACATTAACGACTGCCTAAAATTTAAAAATACTGTTAGCTTTGCAGACGTTCAGACATTAACTCAGTGAAATTTTTTAATAGTTGCATGTGAGAAACCTTCAGGTCAGACAGACTCTTAGCGCTGCATTCTCTTGGTAGTTTTGAAATCAAAGTTTTGACAATTTTTTGAACATCTTTGTTTGCTGAACAGTTCGGGTGATTAAGACAATACGACTGCACCATTGAAGAAAGACTCAAGTAAGCTGAAATAAAGAATTTTTTTGCATTGTGACACTTCAATAACAACAGAAAAAATTTTGAAATTGTTGTGGTGCTTTACCTGTCGCTGGTGTTTGTGCAACTGCGTTGGCTACTTTTTCGATCATTTCTTTTGATGGATTTGGTAAAAGTGCAAATGACTGATAAACTTTGTCGGAAATTTGTTTTGAATTCACAAGTCCCGTTAGGTGGTGAAGACAGTCTGCTGTTGCACATGTGGCTAATGCGTCGACGAAAGCATTACATTTGTCATTGGCTATCGTTTTAATCTCATTAGCATTTAAAGTACGCATAATAAAGACCAGCTCGACAAATGACGCAGCAGACTGAAGCAGATAATTAGCTTTCTCAACAACGGTAAAAGTTGCAACCACTATGAGGAATGTATACTCTATGAATCCTCAAGTATTAAATGAGTGTTTTTAAAAATTTTTCAACTCATCTTCGTTCTCTGAACAGAAGATTCTTACCTCGATTATTTAAACCAAAATTTTTCTTCTGATCTGTTTGAGAAACACGGTAAAATTAATTTTTTGACTTATTACACATCTAATGCTAAAGGATTCATTTTCTGACCATTTCTGCTGTATATCTCCTAAATATTGTAGGTTTTTAAAATTCTACTGAAATTGAAAAAGTTCTTACTTTTTCGGAAACACGATAGTCTCCTCGGCATAGTAAATTGATATGAGGCTTTGCATTTGTTGGATCTATCTTTTGAATTACAGCATCTTCTGAGTGGTCGTATGCGATGCAACTTCTGGTGTCAAACGTAGGCTCTGGGCTTGCTGCCGTAGTACTAATATAGCTAAGCGTTTGCTGAATATTGGCTGATACAACATTCCCCTTGCTAAAGGCGGCGGCAGTCTTATGAATTTCGGTGCATTTAGTCTGAAATGAAATAGACTGTGAAAAAAGAAAAATAAAAAAACACAGGTGAAAGCCTTTTTAAGTGGTTTTATCTGAATTAAAAAAACGTGCAGCTTAAATTTATGGTCAATTTTATAGAACGATTTTGCTACTAATCATATAGATAAAATGCGAAATTTGAAAGTACTGCTTAAAACACCATTAATGAAAGAGTTGCAAATTTACAAGTATTTGAAAAAGCTTATATGTTTGAAAAAAGAAACCTGTTTCAGAATGCCGTTATCCACCGTTCGTACGCAGGTCTGTTTCGATTCAAAAACAGGTGGTGTTTGAACATCCTGAAAGACTAAAATTATACACTGCTTCTTAATAACAAATATTAATTCAAATATTTAATTTTAATTTAAAAATAGTCTAAAGAACTGAATGCTGACTGAGTAAAGTTTATAGGGTACTGAACGGAATCCCGATACATCATTCGCCCGTGAACAAGCAGCTATGTTTTTCGTCGACGTAATTTCCAAATGAGAACTGCCACTTCTTGTTTCTTGACGCTCTGTGGGACATTCTCCGATCACATCAACTTCTACTTCATCCTCTGAAGAAATTTTTTCTGTTTTTTGCTAGTTACCTTTGAAAAAAGGTTAAAAACCTTTGAAACAATTGTACCAAACTCAGGCAGCTTTAAAAAATCAAGGCTGAGGCTTACCTAGTGACTGGAAACCAGACAGTATGGCTCTTTTAACATTGACTGCCCAGACGGGATCTTTTTGCGACGGACAAACTGCTACGACTTTACCGTCATCAAAGCCGAACCTTAAGGGATACTTTTCTAGTGTCTGCTTCCAGTCAGCCGGCACATTCATGCCTTGTAAAGAGACATCAGAAAGCTGAAAAAATAATTTTATATCGTTTAATTGTTACACCTTTTATATCTCTTACATAAAAAAGAACGAAAAAAAACCTTTTTGCATTATATTTCTGTTCTACGACTTAATCATTTCCAATAAAAATTTTTTCTCCTAAGTTTTTTAATATTTCTTTTCTTTAATCTCAGCCTCAAAAAAAAGCGAGTTACTCATTTCCTTATCAAAAAGGAATCAAATTCTTATACATAATAAAAGTTACAAAAGAAAACAGAAGACCTGAAGTGAAAATTCACACGTCGAATGTACAGATATGTGAGCTTTTGCCTTCTGATGTACTACTGTTTTGGCATTTCCACCACCAACGTCCAGTTGGGTTTCAGAGTCAACATTGTAGGTATACTTCTTGTTGGGCTCATATTTGACATCAGTGTAATAACCTAGAATTATTTATATATCTTCAACAACTAAAAAATTAAAAAATTAAATTAAATTTTTTTGAACAAGTTGTTTCCGGCTTTTCTGCAAGTCAAAAAAAACGGTAAAATTCAGTAATTTTTATTTTCAGCAATAATTAAGCAGAAAATTTAACAGTCTTATAAAAATTAGCAACTTTTCGCGTTAAAGACAAAAAAAAAATTGGGCTTCAACTCTCTGCTTTTGTTTTTATAATTAGAAATTAATTTTTTAACACTGAAGCAGCAGTATTTCCTAAACTTTTTACAGTTTTGAAAAGCTACTTTTAAATGAATAATAAAATCGTTATTGAAAATTAAATTATTAAATTAATTTTTAGTCTGTGATAGATGTACAATTTTTGTTCAGACTTATTTATAACAGAATCAGTTAAAAAAAGAGTAGCAACATGAAATACATTTTAAAAAGGTTTTCCTTCATAGAACACCTTTATACCTTTTTCAGCATTTTCTTATTCATTATATAAAAAATCAAGTTTTCTTTCTTTTTATCAACGGTGAACTGAAAACAGTTCTGTTGCAAGCAGTTGAGTACTTTATAAGGTATATGAACGATGTTTACAGACAGAAACTTCTGTAAATGCTTTTGTTTCTGTTGGGACGACAATACAGTTTTTTGTAAATAAACGTGGCTCTTATGAACTTGAAAATTCTTCTGATAAACTATCATATTTCAATAGCTGAGCAGCCAATATAATCACCAGGGCTATTAAGAAGATTCCAAAAGGCTGATTTCAGGTTAAAAGCTCAGTGCTTGTCAAGAAAATGCAGTAATTGTTTTTTAATGAAATTTTAAAGTAGTTTACAAAGAATTTTTTGTTTGGATTTGGGCGCTTCACAGAATAGTACTTTTGATGGTGAGATAGTTTAAAAAACGTTTATTGGTTGGGGTTTTTTTAACTCGAAAAAAACCTTTATGATTTTTTTTCTAAACATAGCTCTTTGAATAGCATCTTAAAATAATCGTTGATGTAATCGTACGTTTTTAGCATTAAGTCTAACACTATTTAAATGGCTTGATTTGGATAGTTGAAGAGCAATAAAGGTGTTGCTAAGACCAAATACACTTAGGTTACTTCTATAAACTTTTTACCAAACTACCACCGTTACAACAAACTATTTTCTGAAAGAAAAAAAATTTTTTTTCATTTTATTTACAAATTATTCCTCACTTTCTCAAAAAAAAATTTATAAAGTAATTTTTAGAAATCTTAAGACTTTTTACTAACTTTTTTCTTTCAGCTGTAGTAAAAAAATTATTAGTTTTGCGACGAAATTTACAAATGCCAAATTTTCAACTGACAAATGCTGAATAAGCAAAAAAAAAGACTTTTCTTTCTTACAAACATTTGCTTCCAACAATGCACGGCAAAAATGTTTCATCAGCAGTTTATAAACAACTAAGTTTGCTAAAATTTTCAGTATATGTAAAATAAACTTTTTCAGAAAAATTTGCAGAAAAAAAAGAAAAGGAAAAGAAAATTGTTATTTGCAGATCAAAAAAGGTCAACAGATAACAAATAATGGTTGTCAAAAATGGTTGATAAGAAAAATTACGGCAATATGACAGATGAAATTGTTTTTCTGCTTTTTACAGTCAAATATTTGTCCCAAAAGTTTTTGCTCCGTTGTAAACACGAAAAGATAAAGCAACAAAAAAAAGAAGAGAAAATATATTAAGTATGATAATAAATTAGAATATGTTTTTCTTGCTTATTTAAAAATTATTTTTTTTTGTCACAAAATGTACAGATAAAATTTCAAAAATTTGTAAATATATGTTCATTGAAATAAAATCAAACTGTTTCCAATGCATTATACTGTGACACTTCGAGCTTTTGCTGTATTTTTGTTCAAAATTCAAAATTTTAAATTTGAAAAAAATTAAAAAGCAACTTGTCAAAATGTTGTTGTTTGAAGTTTGCAAAATTGAAATTTGACAAAAAAAAAAGTATCTTTTTTTCCTCTGTTTAGGTTTTGATGAAATTTGTTTTCAGAAGTAGTTTTACTACTTATTTGAAAACTTTGCTGTGAATAGTATCTGTTGGATAAGTTCGTTTTTCTGCTAATTTACAATAGAAATCACAAAAAAATCTATCTGTTGATTTGCATTTTTATTTCCGGTCAAAAAGATTACCAATAAAATTCTGTCATTTACAGATCTGTAAATTTTCTCTTTTTATTTGCTTTATTTTTTTTTTGAACATTTCTAAATGTAGTTGTTTTACCGCAACTAAATGACACTGTTTTGATAACAGTTTATAGAACAGTTTCTACATGCAGAAACTTACTTTTCACTGCTAAATTGAAATCTTCATAGAAGAAATTTTTTTTTTTTTTTGCACTATATTTACCATTATAATTAATCAAATCAGAAAAAAGTAAAAATGCTGTTTGGATAAAATTATCAAATACTATTTTGTTGCTACAACTTTTGTTTCTCAATCTATTTGCCGACTAATATTTGAACAATTGAGAACAGTTATAAAAGGTTACTAATTCTTTAAAAATTTTTCAAATTATTCAGTTGTATCAGTTCAACAAAAACCGTTAGAATAAAACAATATGCATCATTACCTTTTTTTTTTTTTTTT
>UXUI01008539.1:3446-21822 GCA_900576705.1 Enterobius vermicularis
CACTAATCTTCTTCGACACTCTTGTAAGGTTTTGAATTCCAACTTGAATTGCATGCTATGCTTAAGCTGTTTTAAAGGTAAAGGTTGACCGGTTACCGTAGGTAATCGCTAGCCACAGGTTTTTGTTCAGAAGTCCTGGTAAGTTCCTCAGTGCGCATTCATGTTTCCACGCTTTCTATTAGCACAACTTTGCAAAACTGAACAGGAAACTCAGGAAATAAAGTCACCGGCAAGTACTACTCCAGCGAGGTGGGGACGCCAGTTTCTGGCCCAGCATTCCAATATCGTGGGACCTACGCCTCAGCTTGCCCTTAACAAAGTCCACTGTTCTTGTTTTACTCGACGCGTTTGACTTTTACATTATTTTCGGTAATTTAAGATTACTGCAGTCGTAGTTAGTGTTACTTATGCAAAATCTTTCCAAGTCTGCACTTTCAAAATTTTTTTTTTTGGAAATTATTAAACCTATTAAAAGGGTTAAAAAAGAGTTTGATGATGCAGCAAGTTACTAGAGAATGTAAAGCAAGGAAGTAGAAATTTTCACTTTATTTCCAGTTCATTTTGCAAACTTTCTGATATCATGCAGAACCTTGCTCTGCAGAATTCATTAGTTCCTTCTGCCTGTAAAATCAGAAATCTTATTACAGGGCGGGTCCGGGAAGGACGTCGTGGGTTGGTTTTTTCGGTTTGCCGCGAGATGTCTTGGGTAGGTGATTATTTTTTAACCTCTCTGCGATTTGGCTATTCGGAATTACGCCTGCTAAAGAGCAAAATTTAAAAAAGATTGAGATGTTGAGTGGGAGTGTGGGGTCTGACATGATATTGCCGAAACATACTGTTTCTGCATTTTCAAAAATTCTGAAGCCGTCGTGTAATTCTTTTCCTGTAGGTTGCTTCTTGTACACATGAAGTTGCTCATTCATGAAATTCTTTCATATTTGCGCGTTTCTTGATGGATGTGCGCTACCGTAGTCATTCGGCAAAAGTTAGTTTTCTTGAGCTAGTAATGCTGGATATGTAACTCAAGTACTGTGTCGCGCCCTATGTAGTGAATTGACCAAAGGTATTTGCCATTTAGATAATGTTTTTTGTTGGTTACGAATTTCTGTAAGCATAATCCCTGCTCTCTGTATAAGCAAATTCTTCTCACTCAACTTCGTTCTTTATAGTTGTGTTACTCCACTAGCACTGTTGCTTAATTAGTCACGAGCCGTCTTCGTAAGCAAGTTCAGCAACTATTGGGCGAACAATGTGCCTTCAAAGAAAGTTGGCTTCTAAAAACAGGTGGAACAAGGGTACGCAAACATGTCACTGCTTTAGCAGACCAAAACCCAATTTGACTAAGGGAAACAGGGGCGAAAACAGAAGGTAAGTTCAAGCAAAAGAGATTTAGTAATCAAAGCAGGTTGCTCAAGTACTGGTAGTGTAGTGGCGCAACGAGCAGTAAATATCAAAACACCTTGTCTGCAAATATTCTGTTCAAAAAGGGAAGTGTAGTTCTTATAATTTGAAGCATATTATTCTCGCAGAAGTACTAATTGGGGAAATAACGGTGCTTCAGATTCTTCAGACAAGTAAAGCGCTTGAGTGTTAAAAGGGACGAGAGTTTCATTACAGCAGCGAATAATGGACTAGCATTCAAGAAACCCTGAAAAATGCGAAATCAACTAATTTTTCTTCCTCGTTTATGGTGATGCATCTGCTTTTAAATTAATGGATAAATTTTTTTTGCTCAACAAACGGTGTTGTGAAAAGTATAAGGGTACGAAATTGGCAATTCAGTGCCGGAGTGGTGATGGGTCTGATGAGGTCCTTATGTCCCTGGTGGTAATAACATGCGGATATTCAGCCTATTCAGCCTCCCAGCAACAGTACATGGTTATTTTTCTTTGAAAGTTCAATTTTTTTCTTTAAAGAAATTTTGGTATCTATTTTCGTGTGGTCAAAAATGCTTCCTTTAAAACCGGTTACTGAGGAAGTGGAATTTCCTTCACGTACTAGTACTGATTAGAGTGCCTTTTGCAGAAGTAAAGCAGTCAGATGGCTATTGGAGCATCAGAGTCTTAAATTTGGTTTAAACGCGGTCGTGCAATTAGTGTTTTTTTAAAGTATCACAAGTGAGCATTCATGGAGTTCTGGTGTTGCTGAGCACGAATCTAGAAAAAAATGTTTTTACAACACAAAGCCAATATTGCAATGATTCGCTACGAACAATTTAATAGTAAATTAATGCTACAAAAAATTTAGCACAGTTTTACACCCATTTATTTCCAAACTACTCCGTAAATTTTTTCTGAATAAGACATTACCGTAGACGATGTTTTGAATCTCATAAGAATACCATAAAGCGCCAGTGGGGTTAGAAAAAAGGCATTACAAAATCAAGAATATCTTAATCCAATCCAGATTTCTATACCCTGTTAGTAACCATTTAAATTTGCAGTAACCATTTAAATTTTGCGACAAGATCATGGTATTTTTCTCCTCCAACTTTTTCACATTTTCCGACTGCTTCTCTTCTGCACTTCAGAAATCTCGTTCGCGATTTCTGTTTTTAGGGGTTTTAATCAACAATGCGCACATCGTTTAACAACGACCAGATATGACAATTCTTTTTGTCGCTGAGAATACTTTACCCCTCTCCCCCCACAAAAAACCTAATTTTCTGGATTCTTATTTTAATTTAACGTTTGCGAAGGACTTCCGTCAGCTTACAAAAAAGGAACGTCAATAAAGAATGTGGCGATATTGAGACTAAGCGTGGACAGTTGCAAGCTGCTTTACAGTAAACTGACCTTCACTTTTTGCGCACAGTATTCACGAAGACTCATTAGTAACAACTGCAAATACGTTCACATGCTTTTCCTTAACTTCCTAACTAGCTACTGCTGAAGCACCATTTTGATTTTCATGACATTTGGCAGCTGCATTTTATAGGTGGTGCTTACTGTAATGAACAGTAAATGCATCTCGTAATTGCACGGCTTTGGGTTCCGTCCAGGAGAAACTGCTGTTTATTTTTCTGTTGTTAATTCTGTTGCTGTAAGCATACTTATAGTGCAATCAGTTTCATAATGCTTGCATTCTTGCATTCTTAGTATATTACTAAATGTGGACCAGTTTCAACCAGGATTTCTATTTGTAAAATGTAAAGGTGAGGTGAGAATAAAAGCGTTGAACTGTAAGAAAAGGTTCCAACATGGTAAGAAGACATTACCCAAGAGGTACATAAATCGTCAAGCTGCAGGAGATCAGAGCTATAGAAACCAAAGGTCTCAAATCAATAAAGATTACAGTCTATTGGTTGGTACTATGGCGAGTAAGGGCTAAATTGCGACCCACAGTAAGAATATTATATTACTAGAAAGGCCCTTGTTGAGAGTGTAGAAGAATTATTATCGTAGTAATTCTTTATTTTAGGAAAGTGTCCGTTACTCACAACAACCAACAATAACCCTGAAGACCTCAAGTAATACATGAGTACGTGCTTCGGGGAGGTTTCCCAACAAATTTGCTCAGTTTATCAACTAAGAAGTTCTAAATACACAGATAAAACGCTGCATTACTTGAGTTTTTCAGGCGAACCGGAAAAAGGTCAAGGAACATGGGAGATGCAAATTTCTAGAGCTTTCTAGAGTTGTGATTACGAAGCACAATTACTTCCATTGCATCAGGCTTCACCGGGGAAGCGGTGTTGTGAAACACTGTAAGCGACGAAACGGCACTTATGCGTTGAATCATAAAAATTAAGGAGATACGTGAACAAGTCCGAAACCACTACATATGAACCAAGCGAAGTCGAAAATCTTGTACGCAAAAGAAAAAAAAAAAAAATAACAAAGGCTAAAAACACGAAAGAAAAATGTATGGTAAAAGTGAGTGGAGCGCAGAGGCTGTTAACAAGATTTTGTGGATTTCTCGCCAGACTTTCTGCGAATCACGGATACAACATTCACTTAACTGATAGAGATTTCATAATACGGTCCTTCTGCATGCTCCGCAGAAAATGAGGTCTGCGATGCATTAAGAAGTTAGTGTTAGATTACGATAGCATCTGTATGAATATTTTTGCGAAAGATGTCGTAGTTTGCCGAATCTGAAGTGAATCTGAAGTGAACATGCAATTACCCAATTTCCAGGCAATTCAAATCTACAATTCCAGCCACCCTGTAACACCATCACGTAAACCGTCGTTTCTTCGACATTCGTTTTCAGGTTCAAATTTAAAGTTGCTGCACTTGAGGACTGTATTTTGCACATGGTCGTTTAACGACGGTCTTGCAGCGACTTTCTGACTACGATATTGGTGGACACTGCCTGTGTGTGGCTTAATGAAGGAACTAGACGTTTGCTTAGAGCAGTTGGTATTGCGTATGTTTTATAGTCTCGGAAAAGTAGGGGTTTTGAAATCATATAAGCGGCTAAATTTTGTGGAAAAACGAGGTTGGATCCGTCGCTTGAGCGATGTAGGGAACTATTTGTCCTTGTTTATTTGTGTTGTTTCAACACTCTTCATTTTTATTTGTCCATCGTATGGATCGGCTTTTCGACGTTTCATTCGTTTAATTTTTCTTTCGGTGTACTCTCCACAATCTGTTGAAGTTATTTAATTTCTAGTAGAAGATGCAATGTAATCTTTCATGCAATAAAAACAAATGATTATTTTGTATCATTTTGGTTTGAATTTTATTATAGTAGTTGCAATGTATTAATTGGATACCTTCGGTCGATTTCTGTGCGAAATTTAGAAGCTTATGGTCAATTTCTAACTTGCCGCTTGTTTATTGTCAGATTAAAACTTGCACTTTGCTTTCTGATTGCATAATGGATTTTAATTATAGTGTTAATTAACATTTTTAGTTATGTTTTCAAGGGCTTCTTGGACATTAAGGCATGCCGTGAAGCAAGTTAGGTTCGCTTCCAACGCTCTGCCACCGCAGAGTGCGAGTTCTGCTGCAGATGTCCATAAAGCGCCTAAAGTATGGTAACGTATATGTTCGAAAAGTTTTATTTTTAATGTACTAAGATTATGTTCTATTGGCTCACCTTTGGAAGTCTATGCTAATCCAGTTTTTTTTTAATTTGTAGGAACGTTGGTTACAGGAATATTTTTTTTAGGGAATGTGGAACAAATTTGGAACACCTTTTACAGAGCCAATGTCTAAAGGAGAGGTAGCTTTGGCTCGAATTGATGATATTATAAATATGCTCCAGCGTGATTCTATATGGCCCCTTACTTTTGGTCTAGCATGTTGTGCAGTGGAAATGATGCATTTTGCTGCCCCAAGATATGACATGGATCGCTTTGGTGTTGTTTTCAGACCGTCTCCTCGTCAGGTTGTGTTACTTCTTTAAATAAAGTACAGTTTTTAAAGATTATGTTTTTTTCTCAACAAAACTTGGTTGGATTTTTCATGATTCCCAATTTTTATTTTCCATGATATAATGTAATGGAGAAAGAACAGTCTGTAGTTCTGCTGCAGCAATAGACCCTTTATAAAGTATTATTGAAAGTATACATTACTAAAGGCTGTTTTAGACTGACTTGATGCTCATTGCTGGAACAGTAACAAATAAAATAGCTCCTGCTGTACGGCGAATTTTTGATCAGATGCCAGAAGCAAAGTGGGTGATTAGTATGGGCTCTTGCGCCAATGGTGGAGGTTACTATCATTATGCCTATTCTGTTTTGAGAGGTGTTGATCGTATTATGCCAGTCGATATTTATGTGCCAGGTTGCCCTCCTTCTGCAGAGGCTCTCTTATATGGTGTGTTACAGTTACAAAAAAAAATTAAGCGGAAGCGGGAAGCTCAGTTGTGGTATAGGCGATAATGGAAAAAATTGCTTTTTTTGGAAGTAATTATTGCATCGTTCGTATGTATATGAATTGGAGAGCGAATAAAGGAGATTAACCTCTGGTTTTTAGTTGCTGTATATTTTGTGTGTTAGACAGTCTAGATGAAATAAAAGTTATTTATGTTTTTCTGTTTTCATCTTATAATGGTGTTTATCCTGTCGACTTGAACGTCCGCAATATCTTGAAGTTGGTCTTATGTTTATATTTGGTTCTTAATTTTAGCAGGTGAACTGCTGGTTTTCATGATGTCTTTCACGGGATTTTTCGTTGCACTTGGTGTTATTTTTCAAATTACTCTCTATGTTCTGCTTTTGCTTTGCCTTATAACTGCAGTAGTTTAGGGTTGTCAGGTTTTGTTGAAGTTTTGAGCCGTTGTGGTTTCTGTTTAGACAGGGTGAGGGGGGAAACGGTGGAATTACATATTTTTGCGTTGAGTGCTGTGGAGTGGTAAATTTGGAGTTGCTTTGATGTGGTGGGACTGTAGTCTGTAGTAGTCGGTACTTCTGTTGTGTGGTAGAGGAGGAAGGTACTGTCTTTCAGACTATCGCTGTTAAACTTGGAATGTCATTGGGACATTGTAATGGCCGTGAATGTTTGGGTCACAAGGCAATGATTTCAAATTTTAATCATCTTTTTTTTGCGGTGGGGACTGTGCAATTGGCAGAAAAAGACTGTCACGGGCTGGGGCCGAGGTCTACTAGTAGGCCTGGATCTATTTTTCGGCTTTTTTTCTTATGAGACAACGCGTTGGAACTCGTTTAACACCACCAGTACAGTTAGCTTCAAGGGTGGGGTATTTCTTTTTACTTATTGTGAATAGTTCTTGCCTACGAACTATGAAGCAAGTTGGTTTTTCAATGTCCGTAAATCGATTGAGCAAATTGAATCTTGGGTGCTATAATCTATTTTTATAAGGTGTGGCTAACTTTTGCTTCTAGCTTATACTTGACTGATGGTACATGGCTCATGGCTGCAACTCCAAGGTCGGAACTGGAACAGCTGGAGGTAAATTTGATAGGTTTTTCAGTCAGAATATTATTTTACGGTAACTGTCACTATTGCTGCGATATAGCGTCTCCACTTCGAAACTTATTTCTTCTTGTCCAAATTTGGGAAATTCGAGGTGTTTTTGCATTGTACAGTGCCATTGAGATTACTTTTTTTCTGTGGATTGTGGCCTATTTTTGGTATTTTTTGTTGTGGAAGAGTCCATTGAAGTTGAAACAAAGAGCAGTGCAAGGTCATAGATGAGAAAAGTGAAAAATTTTCCGGTTTTTACGATTCCATTATGATTATTTATTAAGGTTTTTTTCTGGCATTTTTTGGGGCATTTATATAGACAGCTTCAAAGTTACAAATCTGGGTATTTTGGAATAACTAGAATCTGAAGTTATTGGTGAGTAATAGATAAGAAGTTTGTACGTAAATTTATTTGTTCTCTTGAGGCTGCTAAATTTGGAGTTATAAAACAGGCTTGTGTATATGATATCATGTTAACATTGAGAAAGTGGTCAAACGAAATTGTGTAAGTGTGGACAGCAGAGTTTGAGATCGAATTCTGAAAGAACTGTGAAGTGGTAGTCGCTGAACCGCGGTAACATTGTTTCTGAGTGATTGCTTTCTTCAACAGTTTTAGGCGTAAGAAAGATTTTTAAAAGCATATCATATGATGAAACAGTTTCTGTATAAGTGTGTAAATTTTTACATGGCTTTTTATGTTAGTATTGATGAATGCATTTCTCTGCGGAACATTTGTAAAGCCTTTGGGATTTGCTAAATGACATTTATACATTTATTTCCTCTCTATTTTTATTTGTTCTGTCTGCTTGGCAGGCACTCTGGTGGAAAACTTTTTCTTTTGCTAGGTTACTGGAAAGAAAAACTTTTAGCTAACTGTTCAGCAGTTTCGTGTCAATGAATTGCACATATTACTGTCGACGTTCAAGTGTCCGAAGCTTGGGAAAAAGAATGAACTTATTCAGAGGTGAGTGGAAGCCTTTTTGTCATTTTTTCAGTTTTTAATAATTCTTTTTTTATTTTCTATTTCTAAGTTTATTTTACCATGGGGAAAAAAAGCAATATTTCTTTAGTCTATTCGTTTTTTCATTTGTGAAGTAAGTATGGTTGTCGAAATCTGGGCGATTTAGCAATTTAAATCATATGCATCTTAATAGTGAAAGGGATGATTAGTACAAAATGTTCATAGCACAATTTTTTCTTAACTTCAGGCTCTGTCGTCTTGAACTTCTGTTTGGTTTTTGACGGAGAGGGAAGCTTGAGAAGAAGACAGTAGAATATGATTACTTAACTTTTTTTCTTATTTACTTTAGACAAAAAGCCTTGAAGTCTGAAGGTTAGCCTGGGAGTAGTTTATAAGAATTGAGATCGGGATAGATTTTTGATGTTTTGTGAAATAATGTTCCTCAACTTCACACGTAGCGTGGCAACTGTGCGCGTTTCTTAGAAGAATTTCCAGGAAGAATTGTGTTCTTGTTCTAATCTCTTTGCTTGGCATTTCGTAACTCTCAAGAATAGGGTGGGTTGTATCTCGGAAGTATCTAGCATTTTTTGAAATTCGAACTGCATATACTGTTTTTGCTAAGATCAAGGAACAAAAGATTGTAACTCTCAGGTCTTTGAAATTGTGGACTTGTGAGCTATTTGTATAAGTTGGCGTGTGTCGGCTTAGGTAATTTAACTCTGAGGGACTTGAGAGGATTTTCACAAGTGTTAGACTTCGGGGCAGCTATTGCTCCTAAAGTGAAACTGATTACATTTTTTGTTTGTGCTTTTGAAGTTTTTTCACTTATTCCTAGTTAACCATTATTTTTTTGCATTTTGCGGACTATTTTTGCTTAAAACAGTGGTTATAAAAAGCTTGTGGCATTTGAGTTTGACCTTGCTTTTACTATCTTCCTTTCGCCTCCAAAACTAATTTATGCCTATGTCTACATAGTGTCCTGAAATCCAGGTATTTGTACTGCAGTTTTGAAAAAGTACAACATTTTTTCAGTTAACGCAACATACAGGTCTAAAAAAAAAAGAGGCCCAAACTAATCAGTGAGGAGGACTCAAGGCTTTCTCTGATTTGCGTGAAAAAGTTGTGTTTTAGGGATTCTAATCTTCTGTTTCTGTTAGATCTCTCTTCATTTACTACTTTTTTTAAAAAACTTATTTTTTATGTTTTATAACTAGTTTTTGCTTTTTAAGTTGTCAAACTGTGTTTGAAAACTCGATCTGGAACGTTTATATTCAAGTGTTATTGACTGTTACTCCAAAAGACAAGGAAATAATATGCACTAGTTTTAAGAAATCGGTAACAGAATGAAAAAGTTAAAGGAAATTAGCGTAGGTTGGCATTTTGAAATTTTGGGCCGGCTCACCTAGACTGAACACAGCTAGAGTTGTTACTTTGTGGTGCGTTAAAAAGACGTGGTTTTTTTAGAGAGGTTGATATGAATTTTTCATTTTGACAGTAGAAACTGCATCTGGAATTCATATTTTTGCGAAGGTCGGCAACGTACGCGTGAAAAACTACTTTTATACTGCAAAAAACTATAATTTTTTTGGAGTGAATTAATAATGAGCATAGAGATAAATTAAAAATAAGTTTTTTGAAGGGGAAAGAGGAAGTACGATTCGAATGCTTCCATCGTTGTTTCCGAATCTTCCGTCAGCTAACTGACTGAGACGCTGGCATCTTGCCAAACAGATATTCTCTAGTCTGAATGTGAAGGGACTTTGAAGATAGGACTGAATAAATTTTCTCCGATTCTAATTTATTACGCAATTTCTTCTGCACATCAAGGCTTTATTAATGAATTTGGGGCGATAAGAATGCTAGTTTAGCCTAAAGTTTAAAACAGATAAATAGCACAGCGGCAGTGTTGTAGAAGTTAGTTCTCATGCCTGTTTTGCTCGTAGTGTTTGATGCATGCCGTCTTATACAGCTTTCAAAAATGTTGGACTTCGGAGCAACTGTTGCTTTTAGAATGAAATTGATTACATTTTTTTGTATTTTGTACACTGTTTCTGCTTACAAACTATGATAATGGAAAACGAAGTCTTCTGCGTAAGCAAAAGTTTAAAAGTCCATAGATAAAAAAAAGTCTGAAAGTTTTCTTCAAGAGTAAGGATTACAAGAGAAGCTAGAATGTATTTTTGGTGAAATGATTTTTAAGGATTTTAAACAGCCAAAAGAATTAAAAATTGCTAGATTTCATGGATTTTGAAGAAGATAAGACTGGAAAAAGCTTTGACTTTCAGTATGTGGTAGCTGGAACCAAAAGTCCCTAATTAAGATTTTAGTGTTCTGGTATAAAGAGCCTTTGTTTGAGATTGGAAGTTTATTTTGTCTTCCAAGTCTTTTTAACGCCTTTACTAAAAAGATTTGGAAGACAAAATAAACTTTGTTCTTTTTTTTTTTCATTGTTGTATTTATGTTGTAGTTTCACGTTTACTCGTGTGGGGTCAGGCTAATATTTGGTTCGTCTTTATGGATACTTTCTTTTGCTGCTTTATATTTGTTTTGCTTTTTGCCTAATTAGGTTAATGCGGCAGCTTGCGTTTTTTTTTTCTAAGTGACTTTTTCCACTTCTTTTTTTACAAAGATTTACCTTTCTGAATGGTTACAAGGATGATTCATTAAGAATCCATAATTTAGAATACATTTATAAATTGTGGTCTTGTTAAATATACCATAATGAAGAGAACAGCAGAGTTTTGGTAGTATGTTAGTTCTTTTACTGGGAAGAAAATTTGTTAAAGTTACCGTGTGTATTATATTTTCATTTTGGAACAGATTAGTAGATAATTTCATTTCTTTTGTTTAGTAATCTATGGATGGAGTGTTAAAAGTAATGTAATCCCAGCGTATGCGTCCTTCAGTGGCTGCTTTTTCCTTTGCAGTATCATTCAGATTTTTGAAAACAGTAATTTATTGGTTTTTTTTTTTTGAAGGGGGGCAGTTAGAAATTAATATTTTTCGGTATATTTGCTTGATGAAGTTCTAAAGTTGCTTGACCTTTTCCGCTTCAGGGTTTTCTAGAAAACTTCAAATTATTTTCAAAAGGGATGCTTGTTTTTTTTTTTGGGTGATTACGCCTTGCACCAGTCTTCAGATGAATTTTACCAGTAACCGAAGGTTTGCATCATTGCGGTGCTGTAAATTAGGAAGTGAAAGACGGGGGCATGCGATTGATGGATGTCTTCTGCTCATGGGTACAAGGGATTCTGAGCCAGACGGTTTTCAAACAGACATAATTCCTGTATTTGCCAGAAAAACTGTTCTCAACAATGGATTTGGCTAGTTGTTTTGTGTGGACCGTTTTTTTCTTCGAATTTGGGAATTGCTGGACAAACGCAAATTTTAATTCCATTCAAATTTCTTAGCAGTTTAAAATTGCAAAAATATTCGTTAGAACTCTCAGTCATTTTGCACGGACCTTGTTCGCTTAGATATTGTATCTATTTTTCCTTTTAACCTACTGTCGATTGTGTGGGAGAACAAGCAAGTTCCAGCCGATTAAGCTGAAAACGCCAGATATGCAGACGGATCTTTACATCTTCTGCAAAAGTCTAGAAACTTAATGCAAATTCTTATATATTTTGCCTCCCTTTGTTTAAGGTTGAAATTAAATGTGGTATTTAATTGTAAATAGTCAAGTCAGGAAATGAGAAATGTTCTGTCCATGTAGTTGAACGAAGTCGTTTTCAAAATTTTTTCAAACTTCAGGAAGTCATTTGTTATTGCTTCGATAGTTCTTAGTATGTTAGCGAAAATCAGCTTATTGTTTCTGCTCTATCTAAGAAAGAAGCACTGATGAAGTTTGAAGTTGGAATGTTATGTGCTGTGGGAAATCTACTGTTTGGTTTTTTCTTGCAAGTCACTTTCTTCCATTGTTCTTGAGGTACCACAGCCCTATTAGTTTGAGTGGTAAAAAGTTTCATTTAGTTCAATATATTTTAAGGTTTTTCTGGATCATGAACCGAACATTTTTTTATTGTTTAGAAAGTTGTTTCGTTGGAACATGTCAATTATTTGGCACAGGGTTTTCATGAAGCTTTTGTTTTATTGGATTGGAAGAAAATTAATTTCTTTTTGGTATTGCTTATTCGAAAACGTCATAACGGAAATTTTATACATCAGAATAAAAATTATTGGCAACTACTCGAAAGCTTTTTTTTAAATTTCTAAAAGACTAGGTTACACAAGAAGCTAATAATTGTTTTTGGATTGTTGCCGGTCGTTGCCGGGTTTTTGTAACGCTTGGTCATCTTGTAGGTCATCTGTGCAGAAAAATTAATAGTCAGAATAGCTTAAAAGGTGTGGTCAATTTAACCTACCGTAATGTCCACATCTTCCGCTCTTTTTATCTCCGTATTATGGAATTGCTTATCAAAACTTCTACTTTTCTGCGTACCAGCGATGTTCGGATGTTCTATTTTTCAGATACAATATTCTTTCAGAATTACTTAACTCTTGACAGGATCGTTTTAAGATTCAGGTGTGGACAAAGCTAGAGATTTTGTAATTTTGTCAATGCATTTTTGGCTTTTTTTTAGAAACTTTTTTATCTGCAATCAAGTCACGGTCAGAAAATGTTTCTTCTTTATCTTTGAAGGGAATTGCCATCTTGAATGCTGCAGTGCTTTTCCTGTAGTCAACTCATGCGTAGATCGGTTTTGCGGCTTTTCAACTATGATAACTTATTCGAGAAGCTTGATAACAATACTGGGAATCGCTCTTTAAGCGCTTTTGCTTGTCTTGGTTGAGGTTTTGCATATGCTTTAAAGAGGTGTTGACAGATGTAGATTTCTCTGCAAACATTCCCTGACTCATTATTTTTACGTTCAGGACAGGGTTTTTTGGATCAAAATTAGGTTTCAATTGTGGACTACTGTTAGGTTCGTATCCCTTTTTATATTTCAAGTAGCTTCCAAGTTTGTAATAATGAAATAGAGTCTAGTGGTTATTATTTCCACTGACCCTTGTTTCCTTCACTTTAAAAAATTAGATTTTAGATGGAATCGCGTGTAGGTTATTCTGCATCAAATTACACATAATTTTCATTCGACTTCTTAGATTATTTCAATAAAGGACCCAGTTTATGATTTAAAAAAAAAATAGAAACTTGCCCGAAAAGAACAGTTTCTTTTGGAAATAGTAGACCATTAAGTGGTGAAAAAACCTAAAGTTTTTATTGTATTAGTGCGCTTTAGGATCTATTATTCAAATACCGTTTTTCAAGTTTTTGACTCCTTGTGGAAACTTTTCTTCTCTGATCAAAGATTTATAAATTTTGTTGTATAAGGCAGCAAACTGAGCGGAGTAAGCGGAAGTACAGGATTCTAGCTGGTGCTACAAAAAATGAGTCAAGTTAATTTTTTTTAAAGAATTTTAAGTTTTTTGTTCTTTTAAATTGGTGCAACTCGTCTTGAACAGTTTTTAGAGGCTAGAGGGACAGTCAGTTAGGTGAGCCGAGATACAGGTTTACAGTATTTTGGTGTAGTTCCTCACGAAAATCTACTTCGCACCAGCGGAGGAGATCGCATCGCGTTCGCACTTTATTGCCACCCTATCACCTCGGCTTGCTATTTGGCTGAAATGCACTAAGTTTCTTTCTCGGCTCATATAATTTCAAGCCAGATAAGGTAGTTATCTAGAACTTTCCAACACTTTTAGGCCTTGTAATCTTACGGAAGAATGAATGTTTGGGGCAGAACTCTTTGTTTTCCATCCCAATCAAAATTTTTTTAAACAACATTCTGTGCAGTCTTAAAAGTCGTCTATAAGTGTTATGTGGTTTGAAGTTTAATGACCGAAGTTTAAAAATTACTTTTTTTTACGGATCTATACATCAAGATGATCAACATTTTTCAACACTCCTGTGTGCATAGTTTTTGAAGTAATTAGGCTCAAGGGATTTGGACAGTACTCTTGTACTACTGTGGCACTACGACTTTGTCGTCTATATTCCCTCGTCATCTTACTACATACTTTTTTATTTCGTTCTGCCGTACTGTTAAGGACAGGAGAGTATTATGGTTTTAGGTGTATCATGCTTTTAAGAAATGCACGGAATCAAGGTGCTGTTGCTCAGAAAATTAGGGAAATAAGTTCAAGCAGGCGGTACATGCCTGCAAGGCCGGTTTCTCCATCCTCAATGTATGGTCGAATAGATGGAGGAAGTATGATGACGACGGGCATGGCTAACAACGTGTACAACCCCACGCCAACCAACAGTTCGGCTCCACTTCTGCAGCAGCCTTATACTCAGAGGAGCATAGCCATATCTCGGTTGCCATTTTATGATGAGGTTTGTATATGTATGTGTAGATTTTTTTTTGATTGCTTTATCTGATGAAATACTATCAAAAATTCAGGATGTTTTTTGGGACAATTTTCTTTAATTATTACCACAAAGTCTGTTTAGGATCTATTCCCCGTTTTGGAACATTTTAGCTTTAATGCACAGTGGTTTGTCGTTAATCTTTTACGTACTGATAGATACGACCACTTGCTTTTCTTTTAATGTGTAAAAATCGCTTTTCAAGTTATGCACTGTTTTGGAATTGACTCCTTTGGCGTGCAACATATCGGGTATCAGGGCTCCCGCTCGGATAATGCAGGAGTTTTATATACCTCATAACTATTTGAGCCGGTTATGTTATAAGTGAGGCGTTTTTTAATTTCTTAAAACTTTCTTTGAGTATTTACATTTTTTCTAAAATTACTGACGTTTTCGGAAGTTCAGCAGACAAGGTGTATTTTGTACCAGTTTTTTTCTGAATTTTTTGTCTTATGCTAGTTTTCACTCAGAGGTGATTCTACACCGCTCCCGCGTATGGAAATTCAGTTACGCTTTTTTAATTATGAGTTGCATAAAGAGCAATCTGACGACTTCCCGCCGAACTGCAGCGTTAAAATTGATGACGTACCAGTAACTCTTCCGGTATTTTTCCTCTTTTTTTTTGATGCGGATTTAGCTTTTTTTTTCTTTTAGAAACATCAGTCTTTTAACAACAAGCATTTTATCTTGAAGTGTCACTTGTTATCTTATTATTTAGTTTAGACAAGTTTTTATTTAGTTCTTTTTTACTTTCTGTTGGGAATACTTCCAATTCTTTATTTATCCTTAACTTTGCTCTCACTCACTTGTCAGTACATTTGATGATAGCAGATTTCTCCGTAACCATTACTGGCTGCCCTTTTGCCTAGTTACAAACTTCATTTTTTGGTTTCAGTTCATTTATTTTTTTCATTTCTTTCAATGTTCTCTTTGGAATTTGAATTTTGAAGCAAATGTTAGTGGATTTAGAGCTTTAGAAAAACTTTCATTTTTTGGTTTCCAGAATATAATTCCTACTAACAAACCAAATGTTGAACCCAAGAGACCTAGTAGACCCGTGAACATAACACCGTATTGTCAGAGTCAGCGAGACTGTCTTCGTAATTCTCATCGTCTTACAGTTGAGTGGACTGCGGATAAGAGAGCGTGGGTTGTTGGCATTTTTATTGTGAATCGGCTGAATTCGAAAATACTGCTGTAAGTCTCCACTTTTAACATTTTCATTCTTCTAGTGCTGGTTTTTATGTTGGAGATTCTCTGGGAAAAAGCTTGGTAAGTTGGCAAGGTGATAAAAAAGAAAGTTTCAGCGATTACTGATTTCTCTGTTCTCATTCGCTCATCTTTCAGGCAGAGGCTTGTCTCAAACGTTAACGCGTATCGCGATAGTAGTGTCACAAGGCATACAATTCGTGACCGCTTGTCTGGGAGCCTTGATGATGATGGAGTACGAATGGAGAAGCTGAGGCTTTCGTTATTGTGTCCGGTAATCCTTTAGCCAATTCCCTGAAAATAGGCTAATATGGAAAGCAGACTCTTTGTGACGTTACGGTTCAAATTCCAGAAAATACGCTAAGCTGATTAAAAAATATTTATACTTTGAACTAAGTTTTTTTTTGGCTTTAGTAGAGTAAATAGGTTTTGCTACCCAAACTGCAAATTACGATTTGTGTTGATAATTGATAATTGTGCAGGGGAAGACTACTATGTCTTTCACTCAGAAACTGAGTTCAGTTTTGACGTAGCATATTTATACTTGGGCTGCTCAAGTAAAATTGTTTCAGCTGGGTAAAACTCGTATGGTAATACCAGCAAAGCCAAGTGACTGTTCGCATCTACAGTGCTTTGACCTGTCATTGTTTCTTCAAATGAATGAGAAGCGTCCAACTTGGAAATGTGGTATTTGTAACAGTCCAGCTCCATACAACAAGCTTATTATTGACGGGTAAAACTACCTATAAGGTATTCAATCTCTACAGTGACGTTAGAGATTTTTTTTCAGATATTTTCAAGAAATTTTAAAAAAAGTGGGCCATGACGTGCAAGAAGTCGAACTTCTTTTGGATGGGGATTGGCGCCCTGTTTCAGAACATTTGGAATCTCTGTCAGATGATGACGAACCATCTACAAAAAATTTACCAAATGGGGTACCAGCCACCTCTCGCATGACAGCAGCTGCATCTGCGCCAAATTTTTCTCAAACGCATTTAAGTTCAAAGATAGAAGATGATGATGTTATTGTTCTAAGCGACAGCGATGATGATGTAAATCCTGAAGCAGCGGTAATTAATATCAAAGTGATTAAGTGTCGGAGAGTTAAGAAGAAAGGTTCTTTCTTTGAAAATTGTTTTAGGTTCAAATACAGAAGAAGGTGTCTGATAGTCCAGTAAATCCATTAGTCCGCTCGGCCTCGAATCGATCTATTGTTTGCATTGATTTGGATGATAGTGACGTTACGGAACCAAGCCCTACTAGTACAACGACTGCGATTTCGACCGTTAATACGACGACAACACCGTCGGGAACGATCAATTCTTCTTGTATCCCTCTTCCCCCCAATCAGAGCTCTAGCTATCATGCAATTTCATCTGCACCACCGTCTGTTTGTTCTGTTGCTGCATCATTCGTACGTGGATCTGTACCAAATCCACCTCTTATAAGACAGGTTCCAGATTATGTTCATAGTTCCAGAGCTCCTTATTACCCTAACGTATATGCTGCTCAGCAGCATAGTGGTCCAGCATATTTTGGCATGTATCAGCCTCCACCGCAGTATAATTCAATACCTCCTGAACTCAACACGTATGTTATTGAGGAGGAAATAAGGAACCTTGTAGCAAATATCCACCAGTCCCCAACTTTCCGGGGGTTTTCTTGACAGACAGCTGATACATGATTGCAATTTGCATGCTCTTCTGTATGTCTTATTCTATATTCTTTCCTTGCATTTTTTTTATTTAGGAAAGTAGTTGTTTGATGGTAAAGGCTAATTTTTAAACAGTTAAATTGACAAGCAATGACTTTAACTTCCCGTGGGAGTAGAATTTTTTGGGTAGACTTTAATTAAGTGAAGCTAATTCCGCGTTTACTTTTAGTAATTTTCCTTTAGTGATACTCCTACGGTTGACTGAAAGATGTGCATCTTCCCCCTCCGACTTGGCAGTCTAAGTTTGAGTCTGACTGGAGCTTCGAGATCTTTGTTTGAAATATTCGGAGCTCTATTTTAGCGTGTTTTTATGAAGTGTATATTTTTGCTTCCTTCGAAGATCTTGACAGCCTCTGCTTCTTTTTGAAATGCTGGTAGAGCTGTTCCTCTCTTTTAAGTTCTTTTATTAGTTTCCTCTGCTACTCTGTCCTTTAATTCTTTTTTGTTTAGTCTGAAGCATACGGAAAGGTTTTCTCTTAATTTTTAAAGACTTGCGGGTTTTAAGCTACCTTGTGGATTGTTGTTTTTCTTTCTTCTTCTCTTTTCTTATTACCAAAAGTGTCAGTTGTGTTTGGCTGATACATTAATTTCAAGTGCGGTTCTCTGTCTAGTTTGCAGAATGTTTTTTTATTATAAGTGGGTTTTGTGAGCCCTTTGATCAGTCGAATTCTCCTTTTTAATATAAATTACTGTTTACTGACAACTGTATTTAGTTGACTAAGGGTTACCAATTAGTAAACAAAGGAGCTCATGAATCTATTTGCTTTTGGATTGTAGTATGTTATAAATAGGTAGCGTTTTATGATAATAAAGACCATTTGTGTTGGCAGATAACTGACGAATCTCATAAATTTTCAGGAAACTCTTTGGTGCCTTTACCAGAATTAGCGGTCCCAAACATGGTTTCTTCACTGGAGTCAGCACATATGGTTCAATTTAACAGATGCACAGGACGTTGTTTAGGACTTGACAGCGTCCTGAGGTGGAAGATTGTGATCTAGGTTAATTGGAAGGTTAAAAACGCTTTTGTGGATCTGCGGCACTAGTATTGGCCATGAGGCCTTGATTCCCCAAGGTTAGCAGAACAGAAGCCTCTTGAATAAATACGTGATAGTTGAAGACGTGATAGTTTTTCAGCCAATTTTGGGGCATTCGCTATATGGGAGTTTATAGTGCTGGTGCAGTACTTGAAAGCAGAAGTTGCAAATATGCAACTTGTGAGAGCGGGGGGGGGGGGGGGGGTT
>UXUI01008541.1:14214-24597 GCA_900576705.1 Enterobius vermicularis
CTTTCAGTCAAGAAACTGGCTCGTTTCTCATAATTTTGAACCAAAAGTAATGTGAATTGCAAACAGGTAGCGAACGAGACTGCGGACCTGGAAAAGTCTGACGTGCGACTGGCGGGATGCGAAGTTTCTACTGAGATGCAGACGAACAGTCTTATCAGTGAAACTAAAGACACGCTTGGGAATGTGGCTTTGAGCAGCGAAGAGGGATTTCAACAACAAAAGCAGCCGAAGAACGAGTGAGTGCGGGCAGACTAAAGTGGTTCAGCTTTCCTGAAGGACTCCAAAGAATTGATGTACTGACTGAGAAAAAAAACGTTCTTTACGTGAGCGACAGCTACCGTTACTGTTCAGACCTTATCGGGTCTCATAATAAAATGCTGAAGAGGATTATGCGAACAGCTGCTGCTGCTGCTGAACAATAATAAAGTCAAATTGGCCTTGACTGTTCCCACATAAGCAGTTTCCAAAATAGTGATAATTGAACATCTTGCTTTTACGGAGGTTAAACCACTGAAATAAACGATAGATCCTGTTGGAAAGATATGTTAACAGAAATGTAGGATTTTGCTTTTCGGGGACGCAATAAATCACTTTGAAAGCTAATGCTACATCAAATTCAAATTCCACGGATTCACGATTTGTCGAAGTGAAGGCTTGGATAAATGCCGCGCCCGCTCGCAAAAGGTGCTGTAGGGAAACTTCAAGGTCACTTTAGCTTCCGGAAGGGTTGCAGACTGACCGCCTGGGTGAACAAAAGTGAGGTAAAAAAGAGGCATTATTCTCAAAGCTAGTCAGTGTCATTCATTGTCATTAATTTGACAACAGTGTTCCTCACATTCTGTTGTTTATTCGGCTGTCTTGTGTTTACTGCTTTATTCTTTCTGTATTTCAGTTCGTGCCTGCTTGGCAGCTTTGGATCTTTTGGGGGGGTTTTAAAATTGTTATTATTTGTAATTTATATTATTTCGTTATCAAGTTTGATTCTGGGTATTGGCAAGTGTTCGAAAGATTCGCTGATTATAAATATACGAGTGAGGTAAAAGTAAAGTGGCGAGAAGAGTCCCGCCAATATAGCCAATTACCACCGGCGAATCACTTCGAGTAATAAAGCGGTCGTCAGAAGGGTCAAAGACACAAAGGACGGAGTTCTCAGAGAAGAAAAGTTGTCAGGTCAGTCAGTGGTTGGTACTAAGGCAAGTATGGGCTAAATTATGACCCACAGTGAAAATATAATATTACGAGAAAGGCTCACATTGGGAATGTTGAAGGGTTACCACTGTAGTATATAGTTCTTCATTTTAGGATAATGTCCGTTAGTCAGGACGACAAACGGAGCAGTAGGAAAAGAAGGAAACAAAGTTATTTCAAGTGCAGCCCACTTCGAAATTTCTTATCGATGTTCATACATAAAAGTTTCTTCGCGTAAACAAAAAATTTAGAACAGCAAAGATAGGCGCAATCAAGGCGTTGGTATTGTTATGGTTTTTAGAGTGGAGAGTCTGATTCTTGAACTGGAAAGGAAAAATCAATCGAAATTACAGTTGCATTTTACACTAGTATCATTAATTTGGGAAGAGCTGGGGATATCATCTTATTTTGCAGTGCTCTGTTTTTAGAACTGATAACATTGTGATTATTTTGTACATTCTGCTGTTTTTATGTGGAGTGATTGTATTTCTTTGTGATGAATTATTGCAGCCATAGTAACTGTATTCCGTAAGGAAAGTTATGTTGGAAGAATCGCACGACTTAATTTGAAGGTAGGGAAAGGCGGATGTTATGAGCTAGGAAGGACAAGCATTAAGCATTAAATTGAATTGGATGAGGAACTATTGTAGCTTGGGAAGGAAGAAGAGCAGTTTTTGGCCTGCTTCTTCACTAAATTAAGTCTCTTCCAGGTTTTACATATTCTATCCAGATGAAAATTTTAGTCGGTATGGTGCTTTGCAAAGGGAAAGCATGGCAATAAAGCAAGAGTTAAAGGATTTCACTTGCTTTGAATGCGGCGCGACTTCTTATCTACTGAGGATGAATTTCCAGAGACCCTAATATTTAGGAAACGACGTAGACGACTTTAACACTAGTAGTTAGTTACACAACAGAAAACTATTTGTATTTTTGGTAACATTATTTAAGCTGAAGGTCTTTACGGGACTGGTTTGAGTACTGCGATCTTATCAGCGAAAAAAGAGGCTGTACGACTTTTTTTGCACTTTGGAATTTATCTGTATAAAAGATAAAAATTTGCCTAATTCTCACTGTATTGCTCATTCTACTTTATTCAAATCGACCTCTAATCTGTATGGCTGAACTACCAATTTAATGGGACGCTATCAATACATCTCAATTTCACACCTCCTACGTGCCCTATCTTTGGAAGTCAAAGCCCTGAATGGGACTTCATAAGCTTGTCGATAGATTTCCTCGACTTCTTTGAAAGTCATATATCTTGCTCACTTTTCCTCAAATTCAATATTACATCTTAATTGCGCACTCTTTTCTTCCGCGATAGAAACACTACGTATCCTGCTAAAACTGTTCAGCGTGTTGTGGTAAGGAATATATTTTTTTGGATGTTGGCACTGAACAGTAGGTCGTATCAATTCATCTTTCCCCTCTATCCTTCGTCAACAGGACGTTTTTACCTCCGTGATAAACCATTATAACGGTAGCGGCTTGGCAAAACATCATTGTTTGAGAACAGAAGTATGACGGTAAAAATAAAAACAAATATCAAGTCCAACGTTTCCATACAAATAAAATTTTTTTTTTTTTGGTTGTTTTTTGACACATACTCATTTTATTTTGGTGTTTTAAACAACATGACGTTGCTACAGTTCCTCATTAAAACACAGTTGCAACAAGTAATGACTGTTCTTCTCTTTAACCACCACAACCCTTCTATAATGGACAGTGCTGAACTTTTTGGAAAGAATTTCTGCCTTTTAATACACAAGAAAGTTTTTGAATAAGAATTTATATATGCACACGGAAGATGTTCCATAAAAAAAGATGTATTTCTTAATTGAACCTATTCCTCTATATGTTCGCTTGAGGAGAACTTTAGCTGGCCTCAACCACTTTAAACTCCAGCGGAGGTTACTCATTTCTTAATTTTGTTTCACAAGACAAGTCCTAATTCGTCGTTCCTTTCAGAAACGTAACTGAGCACTATACACTGTGGTGTAAAAAACAGGAGAAAAAGAAAAATCCTTTCAAGAAAAAAAAAACAAAAAAAAAATTCACTCGACAGATTTAAGGGTATATTACGTTTTGTAAAACTCAAATGCAGGTAGTACTTTTCTAGTGTGAGGTAGGCGTTTTAACTTTTTTCATATGTGGAAACAATGTTCCATAATTTTATTGATTTCTGAATTCTAACCCTCAAAGGTCTATCTTATACATCTAGCGATGATTGTAGTTACAAATCTTCAATGTTTTCCTACTATGTTCATCTACAACCATAAACAGGAGAAACAAAGTTTTACTTTTAAGATACTACGGTACTTATGGCTTCCACATATTTTCCGTCCATTGCCACGCGCTGATACAGATACCGAAAAGAGTCAGCAGAAAGTGCGAAACATTTTTAGCGAGGCTGACTTTCTAGAACTCCCGGAGCATTTCCTCTACACGTGGAAGATGGGAGAAAACCTTCACCCTTATATTTCGACGGGGGATAAGCTTCAATGCGAACTGCGTGTACTCCTCCAGAAAGCTCTTCACCCAAACACTGGTTTACTAACCTATGCATCTAAAATCAATCATTTTTATAAATCCAATTAACGTCAGTTTGTTGATTTTCACTTTTAAATTTCAGTATTAATACTTAAACCAAGCTATCCAACTTCAAAAACCCAATACTGAAAGGTCGCTGAAAAAAACCAAACCTGAATTAAAGATAACCCTTCAAACTTTTTAGAAACTATTTGGATTCTGAAATGCCTCTCAACTCCCTTCTCGTAATTATGTAGGGGACTTTCGCATTGGATTTTTAGATGCGATGGCTGTAAATAAATGGAATAACTGAGGACAAAACATATCATCATCCTTTCGTAGTGACTGAAAAATGACCAAATCAAGGTAGGCAACTTAACACGATAACTAGTAGAAAATAAAAACCAACATGCCTAAGATGGTTAATCGAATTCCCTATTAAAGCAATGAATGTGAATAGATAAGCATCTCCCCGGAGGTTAAATTACCTTATAGTAAAAAAAGTGCTCTTATCTTTCAAGCACTACAGTGTTTGAGATAAATATTTTGCAACACTGTTAAAGAATATCACAAACAAACAACAGCATATAACTCCTAACTACGTAAATAGTCTCACCTACATACAACTAAATTGTTGATAACAATGATAAATAAGCGTAAAAAATTAAAGACTCAGACTAAAAACAATAAACCTCAGTGATCTTAGACCATTTTCTAATATACTCCCGTCTGGTACTAAAAACTGTATCAGAATATGTACAAAGTGTCACTGATTTGAAGCTAACTGGGTAAAGTAAGCTGTAATCTGTAAATTTATCTCTTTATCGCTCTAATCAATTACTGTCCCAAAAGCATTATTTGTCTATTAGACTTATTATTCCGCCAACATGATTGCTTTCAAAGAAATAGAAATTATTTTATAAAGCAACAATTTACTGCGTTAAAGCAAAGGTCAGCATATAAGACGAAACAAATGTCAGAGTCAAATGAACAAAACGCGCTACGATCCTGAAGTATCCGTCTTTTTATCGTTTACTGTAAAAATTCCACTTGGCTTTTTACAAGCGTGACAATGTTCGCAGAATGTTGCAAGCGCACTTCTCATTAACTCACAATTCTATCGTAACTGTTAGCTATAGTGAAGCAAAACTGATACCTTTCAAACTACTTACACAGAAGTTCTCGACTAGCTTTTTAGTGATAGCCTTTTGAACTGGACCAGGGGCAGTGTCAGAAGAAAATCTGCGCAAGTTAAAAAAAAACATTCTCCTGGCCGTTAACAGCATACCTCCTGAAAAGATTCTTCATCAGCACTTATATGGTACAACGGCTATTTCAAAGACACGTGCAGGTCATAATAAAGCACCATCAACTTCTCTTTCTAATCAAATGAATTATCATCCAACGAGGTGAAGAGAAGAAAAGAACTGTACAATTCTTACAGAATCAAAACAGTGTTTGTCAAGAAAATAAATAAATCAAATATTTTTGCAATAACAGAGATTTCCGTGCACCGCAAATTCCAAAAAAATATTTTTAATTAGTTTAATACACCCAGTCTGAAAAGAAACCTCCATAAATCATTAGAAAACTAGCACCCTGCAACCGAGTTCCAAAAGTACAGAGACTAAACCGGTTAGACCAAAAAGTACCAAAGCAGGTTCAAGAAAGTGTCCAGTTGATTAAACTCCTACAGCAGCAAATTTCTTTTCACCAATTGTTTCTTCTTTACACTGGAATTCTGCCAACTCAGAAATTTCTCTAAGCGAGGACGTCTGCCAGAGTAAACTGGCAGACAAACTAAACGACTTACTCAGTGCAATACTGCTATATGTTGTTCACTGGTCTGCTGCGAGAGGATTTATAAAGCTCTGTGCGCGCACAACTAAACAGCGCACACTGCGAGGTTCTTACCTTAGTAGCCAGTTTAATTACCGCAAGGATGAATAAAGATATTTTGTGTGTTTGGGGATTGCTGTAGAACTGAATAACTCAAATATGGTAGATTTGCGGGTGTCCTTTTCGATGAGGTATCCTTCCAACCTCCAGATGGCTGTTAACGTACGCAGAACCAATTTTTTTTGTCTGACGACAGTGTTCTCTGGTAATCGCTCGCCCTTGATTCTGTTTGGAATAGTATTTACAATGTTACCGTCACTCTCTCAGTTCTGTGCGACTTTTAATCACCGCTCTGGATATCCTTACAAGACCATAAATAACATGGGAGTGAATTGAGCGGGTCTTCCTGACTACTCACGCAAAACATGCCACTTCCGTTTTTCCGTCATGACCTTTCGTACCCTTTGAGCACCACAGTCTTTCACAACAGGTAGCACGGTATTTGTGGATGGGCCTCTGGTTCAAATGAGTATAGGTGTTTATGTTTTCATAATTCCTTTACGGTTCCCTAAACACCTAACCGCACGGCTTTGCCAAATCCCATCATTTCACTACTTTAAGTACTACGTTCAAATTTAACGTTTGAAGACCTAAATTCGTTTTTTCTGCACTTTGCCCTTGATACATTATTATATTTTTATTTTTTACTTCTGGTGATGACAGCTGTTTTTTGTGAAGTCACAACGTGATTTGCAGAACCATTATGCTCTTTTAAGCAAAACCGAGGTTCCATCCTTTCTTGGATGTAGTAGTGCTGGTGCAGCCAGCACTCAAGTATTGCTCTTTCTGCTCTACTCCAATTTTCCTATTTATAACACTAATTTTAACCTCTGTAGAGAAGTAATCACGAGTGTTTTATTGCTCAGCATTTTAAACCTAAATTAAATGCGAGAATTAATCGTATGGACTTAAGTGCAAGTCACAATGCATTTTCTGTTGATCCACCAGCTGAGCAAAAAAATTTACCACTTCATTTTATGAATAACATTAGGAACTGTGTCCCCTGTGCGCTCTCTGTCTTCATCTCCCCGACACCTATCTTTCTTTAGCCACCTAAATAAGTGTCTCACGCTTCTTTCTTATCCCTTAAGCACTAACGGTGTTCAAACTGCAGTAGTAGAACCCAGGAGAAAAGTGGATCTAAAAGCTCTGATAATATCATTTAACACAATCATAACCCAGATTACCACCGATCCAAACAATAACTTCATAAAAAAATGGCGAGGGAACCGTATTAAAAGAAATCGTATTATAAAAGGACTCTATCGCAGGATATCACATAAATCAAAATCTTGCTTCCCTAAAAACTTTTCTCTGGCATTAAGAAACGCCAACTTAATGCGTCCAAAATCTTCAATATTTTGAATTGCTCGTGCTGTATTTTTACAGTCAAATGGATCTTCGACGTAAATTTGATAGCATTTCGTCCTCAGTGGTAGATATTGTCTGAAACATTCCAAATTTAAACGACTCAAACGATGTTGTTACGGTTAGCAGTGAGGATGTTAACACCAAACTGATTTGAAATAATGGGGCGGTACGTGAAAGCAAATTCAAAAAATACGATTGATATAAAAGTCTTGATTCACTGGAACGGCTGGAAGGAAACAAAATTTGGAAAGCTTGATAAACGGACCGAGAAAAAGTAGAGCCCTTTCTAATTGATATGCCGTCGTTTCTGAAGTCGAATTCACAGTAATAATCAAAAAATGCAATTAGAAGTTCCCCAACGCTGCACTTATTCATTTCCCATTCTAGATGATTCAAACCATTAACACCCGTTCAAACTTAGAAGGAAATCTGATGGCAAAAAGATTATCAATGAAAACAAAGTACCAGGAAGTTTAATCGATTCGTCAAAAAGCTCAAGCGAGCTCAACTCGCGCTGTAAAGAGAAACGTTGTGGCATCAGTTTTTGCAAGTTTGGCAGGACGGGCGGGACGATTCCACATTGCAAGAAATGTACGACCATCAGATTTAAAGTATAACTATAAACAAGTAAGCCGTTAGTCTAGCTTCATCATCACTCTGCAGAATGAAACGAAGCATTTTAGGGGAAGAGGTAAACGGAAATGCCAAAATCCAAAGATACTCCTCATATTACTACATAAGATGATAGCAAGGCTATTTTGCTGGAATTTGGCTGACTCTTGACATTAAAAATTTTTTTTAGAAAGATTTGGCGTGGATCTGTTTGGGTCGTAAAACTGTCGTCCCCGCAAGTTCGTAACAAAAGTGAGGTGAGAGACTTCTGGCACGAAAATACAGGGAAAGACGGTTGAGCTGAGCAAAGTGTGACAGATGAGATATGGAAAGACTTTCTACTGAAATTCAAAGAGACGGTTTATAATGAAAGCGGAACCAAAGAAGCATTCTTTTTTTAAGTAAACAGAAACACCGGGAACCTTATAAAAAGAAAAGTAGAGGAAACATCTATACATATACAGATATTTACCATCCTAAACTATCACGTACCCTGTGCAAAGTGTCATAAAGATTTCAGCTTGAATTAATTCTTTGGCTTAAATCAAAAACTGTGATACTGCCAGTGCAATAAATTGCTCTACCTCAAAACTTCAGACATATTACTCAAGACCTTTTATATTTAACAGGGGAGGTAGGAGGAGTCACGCGAAGAAGTACCTCCGTAGAATGCACCTCGAACAAGATATGAGTGATTCTTAAAGAATGCGAAAATGGAAGAGACCTTAGAATGAAACACCCCTACTGAAAGACGGCGTGCTCACAAGAATGCGAAATATTCGTAAGCTTACCTGTTGAAAGTCCCTACTGCAGGATCTTTTATTCCTTCCCAAGTTGCCCAACGCTTGACTAGAACGCAAAGAGCTGGAAAGCGGGAATCAATGCTGAAACTACGTAAACTCTGAGTGGGTAAAGAAAAGTTTCAAAACAAAAGAAAGTAAAATCCTTTTTAATCAACAGCTTCACAAACGTTGTTCTAGCAAAAACAAAGAAAAATGAAGAGGATACTACTGACGTCTCTTACATTAAAACTTTAAAGAACTACTTAAGAGCTTACTAATTGTCTTTCAACAATTTTAAACTAATAATGCTTTATTTAAAACATTACTGCGATAAAAATTGGTACCAAGACCCACCTAGAATAATAATGAAGCAGATGAGAGTTATAAATGCCTGATATATTATTGACGTTTAAATCGACTTTCAATAGCCCGAAAGATACGCTTAAGACCAGCCGCAGAATAGGGACCTATAAACGCTCAGAAAGAAACTTTATTAGTTGTTTCCACAGCTTTTCAGCAGCAGGTACATTTACGGTAATTTGAAGCTGCGGGCAACTCAAATTCAAATGCACTGACCGATGCAGGTATCAATTCACAGTCTATAATAAAGTCTGGTTTGTTCTTTAGTATAAACGCCATTAATGAGTCAAGCGCTTCCAAACTTGATCTAAATCATGGTAACATTTCCAGCATCACATTAACCCCCATAGAGAAGTTAAAAATGCTCAGCGCTTTTGCTGGAGCAAAATATTTGTATTAAAAAAGATGATAAGAAATAGGACCGTCGGAAGCCTGAACACTTAGTATGATAATGAGGTAAATTCAAGCAAAGATCCATATCAGAATCGTTTGTGCCGCAACCATTGATAGATGAACCCACAACGAAAAGGCTACCAGTAGGATATACCTAAAGTAGCTGCATGAAGTGAACGTAACACAGTTCAAAGTTACCTTCACATACATCAGAAATGATCAACAAATACTTGAATGGATGCATACGAGAGGATTCCTGCACTGCGCCTTACATAGCTATCTACCTTTCAAACATTAAATAACAACTTAAAAGATGTCTCAAAAAAACTTACGCAAAGTAATTTAAAGGGGGAAAATTTGGCATTAAGCACAAAAAATACAGAATTCTTCTTCTGCAAAGAAACAATAGCGAATCTTCCGGGACAAAAGAAAAAGATTTTGATGAATTGCATGGCAGAAAAAAACCGTGAGGTCTACTTCAAACAAACTCCCCAATGAAGAAAAAGGAACAACCACGCGAGAGTTTTGAAAAATACGAAATATCCGAGCCCTTCAAAAATCCTCATGCGATTTCTAGAGTCCTATTTAGGAATGAAAATGTAACAGAACGCAAGGTGAAAGCATATTTTAATCAAGAGTGTGAACTTCAAACACACAATGAAGAAACGGTAAAAAAAACCAGTTACCAATTCAAGATGCAAACCAACCTTGCGGATTAAATCAAGCAACTCCTCTCTAACACGCATTTTAGCCATATAAGTTTCCACATCCTGTAAAAATTTCGTAAAAGATTCTGTAAAGGATTCTGTAGTACTTTTAAAATACAAGCTTCCTCACAAAGCAAATTAAAAACAAACGTAACAAAAAACTGCAATAACAAGAAACTTTCAAACCTGTAAGTATAAATCAAAATACTTCCAGATTGCAGTGTTAAATAATACCAAAGCTAAAGAATTCCCTTTACATATCTTTAAGATTGATTCTTTTAAGCCAAACCATGACACAGCTGCGATCACGCCTTAAAGCAATAACTTACTCAAAAAAAAAATTTCTGGTGTACAGAAACCGGCAAAAATAAGAGTAAACGATAATTCGAGTCAAGATTTTTCAAATTAAACTGTGAGCCAAGATGATTATACAAATGCGGTTGTCTAGAGGGAAATTTGGAACGAGGCATTTCTTCGCATGAAAACTACTACCAGTTTTTAATATTAAAATCTCTTCAAAAAAAAAAAAAAAAAAAAAAAAA
>UXUI01008543.1:2740-13474 GCA_900576705.1 Enterobius vermicularis
TAACAGAAATAAAACAGCTACTAGTCCAAACAATTGGAATTTTTTCAGAAAAAATTTTTTTTATTTGGATCATACCAAGTGACTTCAATTTTTATCGCATTAAACGTTTAAAGATAAAACTTGTGCTTAACCATAAATTTTATTTTCTTGTTGTCGCCATTTATGCAAAACTGATGTTCTTGTTGACAATTAAAAAATGTCAGTATCTGATGTGAAAAAAAAATAAAAATATTTTGTTGCTTTAGCCACGTTCAGTATACATTTGACCCGAACCATTCCTGTTAAATTCAGGAAACGACAAACGATGCATTCAACTAACACCAACGATGTACCACGTCGCCATTGTTTACAGATATTTTTACGGATCCATATTCGTGAGGTAACTCTAACATTGTCAACTACAACGGCATAAGACAGTTGTATTAGGCTGCTTGTAAACTGTCGAAATAGAAGAAAAAAGAATAGAAAAGAAAAAGAAGAAAATATAAGCAAAATTCATTTTTTTCGTAGCAGCAGCGACCGCAGCTAAGAGCAGCATTAATCAGTGATCGTATCCGATGATTATAAAGTACCAACATGAACAGTTTTTAGGCTCTTTATAACTCACAAACAGTAAATTGACTACAGTGTTAAAACAGCTGCTATGTAGAGGTGAATTTAGGATTATGTTGGCTTCTTTAAGTTAAATTTTATGAGATAAATTTTGTGAAATAAAAATCGAAGTTCAAAAAAATATTTTTTTTTTTTTGAAAGGGGAAAGGTCTATAAACTACAATAACAATTTACATCGTCACTTCCATCATTAGTCTCAATTTTGTACAGTTTCCCCTTCGTCTCTTTTTCTCTTTGTTTTTCTATTTACCAACATTTAAAGATTTTTTTGACAGCGACCATCATAACTGATCAGATTACCTGATGTCCAGTAAATGTTCGCAGAATACAATATTATTTTAATGTCCGTTTGTAGCAACAAGAAACTAGATAAAAGAAAAAAACAGCAACATTTAATTCCACTAGATGCTGTTAGAAGAACAAAACAGTTGTCTAGCACAGATTAATTGGCCCGGTATATTTTTGAAAACAATATGTATATATAACTTATTATTCGTCTGACTTTTTGATCTATGTTTTGTTTTTATTATTTTGTAACTTCTAGCAATTTTGTATAAAGCAGGCAATGTTGTTTGTTTTGTACCTGTCAGAGAAGGCAATGATGAGGTAAAATTGAACGAAATACATTTAAAAAAAAATATACACACATAAAACAGTTCTTGATCCTTTAAAAATACTTAAGACTATCAATAACAAATTCACTTTTCTTTCTTCTCTACCCATACACAGTTTTAATTCTTTAACGATGTAGAACTGTTATCGTCAAAAAGATTCTGAAGTATACTAATGCTTATAAGCTAAAATCAGAGAATGTAAACAACGATTTGATTACTTTTTGAAAAAAGAGTTTTTATTGAGGGTATCGTACTGTAACTCCCAAAATGAAACAAATGATAGATGGAAAGAAGAAAAGGAGTTACTAAGCAAATCAAAAAGAAAAAAAAGAGCGCTGAAGTTTACCAATCCCACGGTGATTCCCATCAACTAAGAAGCATTAAATGTGAACAACTTTGTTTCTTCTCATGAGTGAGTTCGTGCCTCGTTTTTGTATCTGTCAACAATAGTTCACAACATGCTATTCCATTCTTTTTACACGGTTTCCCTCAGCTTTTTGAACATACCGCATTGCTATAAATTGGATTAAAGACAGCAGTACTCCTCTTTCTCCCCTTCAAACAAGGAAACTCCATAAATGCTTTTGTCCCTTATTTGTTTGTTTCACGCAAATATTCACAAATTTATTTCTCGAATCGTACAGTGCAGTGCCTGGGGAGAAAGGAAAGGAGGGAAGGCATTGGGGAAAGGGGTGGCGATTAAGACACCTTTCAATAATGTACATTTACTGTCTTCCTCTGCTGATTTGCCTCTTAGTTGTTTACTATATAGTCGTTTAATCAGTTAGTTAACCACATCCTTTCCGCCACCAGTTCGTTGTCATCCATAGCCAACAGTATTCTCTCCGTAACAGTCGTATTGTTAAGGGTGCTGCGTGACTGTACCGCTGAGAGATCATTTGGGATCTTGAATTTACGACTGCGTTACATAACTGGATAGTTCGGTAATATCTAGATTATTGCTTAGCCCTTAAAGTCACATTCAAAACTAACATGACTGGCCACACAGTATTTTAACCTAACACCGCCGTAAAGCATTTCAAGCTCAAGGTACTGTAATGACATTAGAATAGTAAGCAGCAAGCTGAAGTAAGATTCTAGTTTAAACCAAGTTCCAATTAATAGAGTGTCATTATACTGATCAGCTATTCGAATTGTACAGATCAGTATATCTATTGTTTTCGAAATAAATGTAAGAGGTAAAAGCAAGACAAAACAAAATTGGAGGCAACAGTATTGTGCAGCCATATAGAAGAGAGGATTAAGTTAAGTGGTTTCAATCACCTTCGTTAAAGCACTTCTTTCGCAGATGACTGTTGCAAACAAATCAGTTCACACACACAGTTATGTATATACACATAAACTATCCAAGTGGTACATACCTTGACGTTGTCTTCAGTATAATCGCCTTTATGTTTACCTCCAAACAAAATTGCTAAGAAACAACAATTTTTCGTTGAAATTTTTTTTTGCGCAACTATCTTTACTTCAGACTGTGATGACCTTTTTTGTTTCCAGAAAAGTGAATTAAGGCTAGTGTAGTACAACAGGGCTATTTGATCTGTTTTACCAATATTCATTGCCCACAACTATACTAATTATCACGACTTTGTCACGTATCTCCAAAAAATAAAAGGACGTAAATGTACACATAAACAAGTACCCTGCAAGTGTTTTGTAAATTACAATCTAACCGGTTCAAACTCTCTTCTTAAAGAAGGAAAATTTTCAAGCAATTGTCCGAACAAGTGACAACATTAAACAAAAGCTTTCTCAAACACGTATTAATAAGTGCCCGAAAGTTTGTTAAAAAAATTCATCACATGTAACATTTTGTGACTACATAGCCGTAAATTCACTTACAGACTTCAAACAGCGTCTAGTTACCCTAGTGCCGCAAAAAAACTAACATTGAGCCCAATTACTATCATGTACAATGACCAAATTTATTCAAGACAGACAAATTTTTGAGAATCAAAGTAGCTACACTTCTAGTTGTAAAATCCAACAAAACTGATTGACAACTTAAGTGACTAAAAGCACTCGACAGAAACAGCACTAGTCACAACAAGACTGAACTATTCTAAACACTGTACTGGCTGTACCCAACGCTGCTGAAATGGCTTAAATTTTGATGGTTGCCGTTAAGCTGTTCCTTCTATAACCGCTCCTGCTTTCTCGAACTCTATAAATAACGCTTTTCCTATTAATAAGTTTAAATAAGGAAAGTAATGAAACCTCACTCCAATAATTTATTATACCAACAAACAACAAATAATACAACAAAGAATTGAACTGCGTCCCAGTATTACTTAAGCGGCTATTCTTTCTTCTAAAACAACTTATACAATGAATAACTGCAGTACAGTGTTCAATGTAAAAACAAACTTTCTCCCCAAAGTCCTTGTCTTTCACAAATAATATGGTTTCTTCACTGATCCAAAAACTGTACATATCCAAAGACAATGAACAATTGCAGAAAAATGCATAATAATTCCCCAGTGTAACAACGACTTTAATATTTTGTATATTAAAACCAGCACTAGTCCATTCGAGCCTTCAGTGTTTTTATGTTAACTTTGTCCTTAGTTATCGTGTAAACAACTACTCCCCAACCAGATGCAGCATCCCGTTCCATCGCGGAAAGCATCGATTGTGCAGTTGCCTCAAACAATTCCTCCGAATTCATACCTTCGTGCCAAAAACCTACAAAATGATAGATTTTGAAACATTTTTAAGGTTTATAAGTTTAGTTATAAGTTTAAAGACCACCGCTGCTAAAAGAAAATCAAACGACAATCTGAAAAGGGACTGAAGTCGAAAATTATAAAAGCACATTTGAAAAATGAAGGGAAGAAATGAAAAAAGGTTTTCAAGAATCCTATATGTCAAGAAAGATATCAAAAAGGCAATTCAATAGGATTTAATGTAAAATGTGACGCTTGCAAAGTACAGTAATATTTTAGAATATTTCCCTCGATGCTACTAAAGCGACAGAGAATTAAGCTGTAAAAATTGAGAACACTTAATACCTTCACAAACCCCTAATAAGAATTCAGCTCCCGTTCCGACAGCAATAAAATCTTTTGGTGCTGCAATGCAGCCAATAGTGTCCATACCACATATGTATGGAGCATTAGTTACTGGATCTAGACCGGCAATTAATGGTTCAGTAAAATACCCACCGAAGCGGTGATGATACAGCAGATTAGACACCATCGTTGCAACAACCTAAAAACAAATCAGTCGTGTGTAGTTTATTGAGATTTACAAATATCAAAATAACTCAGTAAGTTTCTAGGACAAACGTATAATCAAGTTGCTAAAATGGCTTCTTTGACAATTTTAAAAAAAATTCTAATAAAAAAACAAAAACATTGTTGGAAATGCGGCACAGTGCTTGACTTGTAGAAGACTTAAAAACCTTCAAAAAAAAAAAACTTTTTATAAAATGTATAAAAAGATTCATTGCAAGATGGCGTAATATATACCTGAGTTGAGGAGGAACAATTTGCAAAAGTTTACCTCAGGTTTGATTTTCCTATTTTCTCTCAACTCGTAAAGATTTTTTCTAAAAATAATTTCGTCAAGCACTGTTTTTCCATCTGAATGGAATCCACCAAAACCAATATAAACCTTCTCGCCTAACTTATGCACCTGAAACGATGAAATAAGGTATAAATTTGAAGCGACTCAAAGACAGACAGAAATGGGTGAGAAAATTTACGAAAAATCAAAGGATAAGAATGAAGTTAACCAAAGTGAAAACGATACGATGTTTGCAGAATTACAAAAAACAACACAGTTCACCACTTGCCAAAAAACTTCTTTCAACAAAGCAGCGCAATGTAAAATAACTACATGTGAAAAAAAAGTAGACAGAAACATGATCATTTTTTGTACTAACACATTTTATTTCACAAGTTACTGAGAAGCACGGAGCAAGGAGATATACAACTTTAGCCAGAAAATGTATTTCTTCAAGTTAGAACCAATTTCTTGGTCCCCACTGTAATAGCAAAACGAATTTACCAATCTGTTTGAAGCTGGAGTAAAGAAGCACAAGTATTTTACCTAGTCGGTATTAATTACAAATTGCAGAATAATATAAGGATAACAAAGTACAGCAACAAGAATATACAATCTACAACTCTTCTAAAAAAAAGACAATTTTGTAATAAATAAAAGGCTACTGCCACAAAGAATAATAAAAAGCACTGTAAAACAACCTTTTTGATTCCAGTGGCCACTGTAAGCATTTGCTCGCCGAATCTTAGATCAGAGGCGATGCAAACACACTGATCTCCAGCCATGGCTAGAACCGTACCACCATTATAGCTCATAATCGACATTTTGTAGTAGTGTCCTTCTCTTCTTTTAATGCAAGTACTAAACCGCCTAAAAACAACAAAAATTTAACAAATAACAGATGAGATGTTGCAAAACTAAGAAAGCAGATGTTAACACTGTATTTCATCATGATTTCATCCAAATCCAGCACCAGCCTTCAAGGAATTACTGGAGTTATACTAAAACTTCGACCACCACATTATTTTAATTTTATTAGTCAGTCACTACTTATGGGTCTTCTCGCTGAAACAGGCCTGATGACGAGACCAAAACGAGCAAAAACAAAAATAAGTATCGAACTTTGAGAACCGTTAAGTGAAAGGATGAAAACTCCTTTCCCTGACTGAAACCCATTCAAAAAGCCATATTTTTACGCTGCAACAAACAACAATCTTCGTAACTTCATCTTATAAGATTAATGGCAATATTCCAACACCGCCTCCGAAACTTGGCAGAGCTTGCTCCTCTCTGCCTTCGTTAGTGGAAGTTTTGGTCGGTTTCCTTCTGAGGCTTCTTACAGCAGCCAACCGTTTAAAGGCATCGTCGCTCTCACGCCATATACAATCCTGACAGCTAACTTTGCTCTATCTCGTCTTCTGCAGCTTGAAAAGGTAGAATTCGGCGACACCCCCTTCCTTCTATTGCGCACAAGAGCTAATAACTCAGGTAACCAGATGGCATTTCACCCTGTTGAACACACACGAGCGAAACGACTTGAAAAAACTGATACGCTCCCAAACTACAGTCCACCGAATTTTGACTCCTAAATCCATTAAAGGGAGAGATGCGTTTACAGTGCTTCGAAACTTCATCGTACAAATTGCTTTGAATCAGTAATGGAAGCATTTTTTATTGTGCATTGTTGAACGGATGATCCTACCCAAATTTAGCACAGTCTTTAAGCAATCGCTTGAATGAACCATAATATAAAGCAAAAACATTGAGACCTATCCTCGGTCGTTGTCAAGTCAATATTTTTTATAAAATCCATTTTAAATATAATAATTTTGTACAGATAGAAATATAGTTTTCTAAAATATATCAGTAAAGGAAACTTCATCATATTTGAAACAATACTTGAAGTCGCATTAACCTGAACAACACGAAATAGAAGAGACTGAGATAAAAGCAATCTGATAAAAAGCTAGCCCGTTTGAATTTTGTAGAAATAGATATGATCCCTCTCTGCAGGGATAAGCATTACAGTAGACAGGAGAACACATTGATACAGACAAAAAATATTTCAACAACATAAACAAATTACATAAAAAGATAGACAACTTAAATTATGAATCTTAAATAAAAGGGCTAAAAATTTGTTGACCGGCGTCGTTTTTGTTTTCTTCTCAGTGGGTGAGTGTCCTCGCTGCTTAAGTCACTCTCACTAACTATACGTCTGAGGGGTTCCACTTCCGGCAATGCTAAATTACTTTCTCATATTCCCTTGAAAAATCCTCATAATTTAGACAACATACATCAAAAAGAAAATAATTTGGCCTTTCAACCTTTTGTATCGGTAATTAAATGAATTTAATCAGAAAAAATCTTCTTTTGTAAACCAATTTACTTGATAGTAGTCAAAAAGAAAATAGTCATACGTGTTGGGAGGAAAACAGTGCGGTCGCCTATCAGTTCTGTGTAGTGTTCGTCTCTTCTTCTATATTCCATATAAGCCGTCCATTTTCCTTCCGGACAAAGATTTTTCAAACGACTAAGTATGTTATCCCTAGCACTTCCAACACTGAATTTAGGATACCATCTCAGAAACTTGTCTGTTTTCCGCAAAAACTAGAAAATAAATGGCATTCAACCTTGCAGCACAGTTTCTTGGTAAAAAAATAATAACATATTTACACAGTACAAGGCCTTAAAAGTCGCTTTGGACGAAGACTATAGATACATAACAAAACTTAGTTGTTGGATTATACGATATGAATGTAACAAGCAAGGATCCCAAAACCAGTTATTACAACCACCACGCACTAACTAAAATTAGCCCATTTAGGAACAATTAAGAAAAGGAAGGAGGGCCAACCTCTGGGGGCTTCACTAAAAAGTATTCCAGAAATCTGAGCATAAAAATTCCGCAGTCATAGACGTTCTTCTGTTGAGGAATACCGCGGGGACAAAGCTGTAAACATATTCAAAACAATCAAAAAACTGCATCTACGACAGAAGTCGCTTTTTTAGAGAAAAACACCGAAAAATATTTCTTAAATGCGACAAAAAAGAATCAAGGCTACACGAAAAGCTAAAAAATTCTTACCATTGACGCCACTGGAAATTGAAAATCAAAAAAAAGAATTAAATTAGACCATTTCGAAAAAGCTATAGTTTCAGTCATAAAAAGCATAGCTGAATCGATGTTAAGTTAAATGAAAAAAAAAAAAAAAACAACAACAACCATTTCGAAACGCCGTGCATCAAAATGCTCGTTAGACGGTGCACTTGGTTTACGCTTTGCTTTGTACTCACACTCCAGATACTTCAGGAGACTCCTCATGACCAAAAAACTGAAGTAAAACATTTTCAGAATCAAGACTATCATGTCAAATAAACTGGAATTAAAAAATCTAAGGTTCACCCAGCTTACCACTTAGTCTCGTTGTAATCAATGAATGAATCCAGAATGACTATATGAGCCTTACAGACTCCTTTTGGCAAAGGGCGATAATTATTCTGCTGTTGAGAATTCTTAGAATTTAATTTCCCCTCTGCTGTATCAACAGTTTTTCTAGGTAAAATCGCAGCCCGTGGAAACGTAATTACTGCTACATACCTAAAAGCACCTTGAAATAAAATAAAAGCTTCATTAAATAAAGCATTCCTTTACTGAAAAACCAGCTGAATAAAGAGAAAAAAAATATACAGAATCTTTCACTCGACAAAAGAGAATTCAAAAGCACATCTTTAGACAAAATTATCCATTACTTTCAAAAAAAAAAAACCGGTAAAATCGGGTAGGATACGTGAAAATACATCGTGTCTTAATTCTTATCATTGCTTAACATCAATCCTGAGATTTTTAAATGCACCACCTAAGGTACTTTCAACTGAAAATATTCAAGTACTTCCCGACCGAAATACCAAAATTAAAAAAAAAAAACAAAAAAATTAAAACAACCCGTATTTCCTGGCTAGAATATAACTAAAACCAAGCCCACCTCGTAATTTTTTTGGGCTAAAACATCATTCGCATATACCCCTTCATGTGTCCAAAAACAAGAGGCAATAAAACTCAGAACAACAATGAATTATTGACCTGTAGCAACTTTCTTTCAAGTTTTTTACGTTATGGAAAAATTGGAATTGAACTGGCTAATTACAATCTAAAATACCAAAATCAACAAACAATCCAGTCTCAACCCACCGTATAAAAATACGTCTTCCCTTTGGGCATTTACCCAATTTCCTTACTCTCAAATCTAATTTCACCCTGAAGCCTTTAACCTCCAAACAAAAAAATCCTCATAAATACTCAAAACAGGTAACGTCAATGAAAGTGAATAAAAAACATCAGATATGCACTTTGACTTGAAAAAAAAAAACAGTAAGAATTTTTAGATCTAACTATGATCATCTCGGATTTCACAGACGCCAACCTGTCATATGGAAAATTTTATAAAATATATTATTCCTATCCAAAAAACACAGCGACTGTTCCACGATCGTTGATGAAATGTAAAACAATAATGTTATTGCATAGTAAACAATTAAATATGCTTCAAACAATTATACCCATAGTGAAACAAAACCCAGTTAATTTAGGTACAAATCACTAACCAGTGCTGGGCTTCACAAATTGGCACAACTATGTAATCTTTGCTAAAGAGATCCACCTTTCTGGTCCGACGCTGAACCGACTCATAATTTTCAATAAGCTATAAAAAGTTTTGTAAAAAAAATTACTGTTAAAAATTACTATTTATCGCAGACTAAAAACCGGTTTACGTCGAATCAGTAACAAAATAAATTTCTGACATCTTCGTACCTGTTTACAATAATTCTTTGAACTTCTTACTCCCTTCGTTAACGATGAGTAGAAAAACGTATCAAAAAAGAATATAGAGTCCCGTCTAAAAAAGTACTTATACAATCATTTCCATTACATCGGATAACTAGCTGTTAAAAAACAAAGATCCCATCATGAAATAAAAGAAGCTAACCTTTCCGGTGAGACCAGTTCATTACGGATGTACTTCAAGTAAAAACATATAATATTATCATTGACCAATTCTCCTGGCTGTAAAGCGTCTATGTCTTTAATAGAAATTTTGATAGGCTCAGGATCGCCTTCTGCTGGATACTGAAGCATTTCGAAATGTTGCACTTCTCGAAGTCGCTAAAGAACCGGCGTAAAACGAGTAGCATTTCCCAACACTCCAAGAGGTCAACACTTTACCGATCCATAATACTCAGAAAACAATCAACGAAAAAAGGTCCTTTAGACCTGTTTTTTTTTGCAACTATAAAACTCATCCCTGAAGTGCAAATAAGCTATAAAAGATTCTATAAAAGATTCAACTAAATAAAAAGCACATCCTTTTCTAACGTCAAAACCTGTATTTTCATTGATCTTAACTCAAAAAAGTAGCTGCCTAAGAAAGCTCATTTGTATCTTTTAAATATGACGTGTAAAAACAAATTCTATATTAGATTTTTCGTAGTTACCTTGTAAAAGCAAGTAAGTAAAGGAAACTTTACCTCTCTCTCTTTGATTAGATCTTCTTTTTTAAATGTCGCATTGGAGCTTTGTGACGGTCCATTATCAACAGATTTTTTCACTAAATTTCTGTTACCCGTATTCGCAACTGAGCTATCACTGGAAGTTTTAGGTGCTTCGAAAGCTTTTACTACGTATTCCCTTTGAAAATCCGTTAAGTTGTTCAATGCAGCAACAGAAACAACACTTGGTCTTGGAGAGGCCGAAGACGACGGGGCAGGGGTATTATTAGCGGTTGTAGTGTTTCGTCTTACTGCCACTATTCCTCGAATATGCCCTGGTGCTGGAACAACGTTAATAGTCTTTATTAAAGGGCGTTGTGCCAACGAGTTTTTGAGTGGTGATGAAACCGGAACGAAAGTCGTCAGTTTAGAAGCCGATGAACAAGGTTTAGGTAGAATTTGCCGATATGGCTTTGGTTCCGACTGAGAAATC
>UXUI01008546.1:3226-20251 GCA_900576705.1 Enterobius vermicularis
GAGAGGAAGGAAGGAAGGAAAGAGAACAAATAGCATTTTTTGCTGTACTTATTTAATAGCAAATAATAATTATCCATTTTGTCGGGATCTTTTATTTTCTGAATTATTCAGCTCTCATTATGATAAGATTGATCGATTGAAAAAATGTTAACTGTTTTATGGCATGCTGTACTTTTTTTACTTTTTTTATCTTAGGTATCTGTATTGTCTGAACAAGTCGGGGCGCAGAAGGAAAAGATTCGAGATTTAGAGAATATGTTGGCTTCTAAGAAGAAAAAGATTGGCTCTGAAGGAATACTTAACGAGGTAAAATGTTGGTTTTTGGTTACCAGAAATGCTTAAGAATTCAACCAGTCATTAAAGGCCAAGAAATGATTGATGGTAATTGAAAGAAACGCTGATGAAGTCATTGGTGCATCGATTCACCTTTTATGCATAAGCATAATATATTTATAAACTAAAAATTTTAACTGTAATTTTGTTTGGGAGGAGAGAAGGTTAAAAAACATTCGCCTGTTTTATAGCGCTTATACTTTTATTCACCAATGTATTTTGACAAATTCTTAGATGCTTTATTGCAATTCTTTAAACTTATGATACTGTTTGGCAACTGAACAGTTTAATTTTGACAAAAAAACATTGTCTGTCAAAAAAGCAACAGACAACTAACTGCTTATACAGTAAAGTTTCTACGGGATAACTAAAATTTTATTCTAGAATTTTTAAAAAATTAGTATTTATTAGTGCATATTGCCGTGTCGGTTAGTTGTACAAATTTCTTTTCAGGCTTTACTGGAACTTATGCAAAAATTTCTGTTGATTTTGTCGTTTTTTTTTATTTGATTTACTACTTATGTTCTTACCAACGTATTGATACTAAATTTTTCAGTTAATTGAGAATGGTGACGATTGTGATAGCGCAAAGCTTGATTTAAAAGCTGAAGTAACTAAGTTAAAACTGAAATGTGCGCAGTTAGAACGAGATAAATTTGAGACAGAGAAAAAATTGCGGACTTCACAGGTGAGTTTTAATAATTGTTGTATGTTGTTTTGGGATAGGAAAATTTATAGAAATGATTGAACAGAACACAAAAAAATTTAAAAAACTTGTTTTTTCATTAATATACAGCTGCAATGGCGATGATCAGTAAACATTAAGAGTAATTATTCACAAGAAGACTCCATTAAGTTTTAACTTTTAACGCACATTCAGCAATTTTTTATTTTTTGTAACTATTTACAATAATTTCTAGACGGTGCTTTTCAATTTTTTCTGTTTTTTTAGTTTAACCGTTGTGTGATGTTAGTTTTTGCTGGTAAGACTGTTTGGTATAGAACTTTTATTTTTGAAATAGATGATAAAAATGTGAAAAATTGTATGCAGATATCATGACCGTAGGAATGAAATTTGTAACTTGGATTTTTTTGAAACTATATGGACGAGTGCAATGAATTTTGAAGCACAGAAGGCAGTTTTAACTGCTTTTATACTTCAGTTTAATGTTGTCTTTTTTTTTCAGTCGGAAATCGAGCATCTGAGTCAGTGTATGCAGGAATTCCTGATGCAGCGTAGTGTTTTCCCGCAACAGGCCACATCTTCGGCTGTACATTCACCAAATCAGTGTTCAGCAGCATTACAGCATAATTATTACAACGAATCAAACCAAAGCAATACTGATCCGGGTAAAAAAAAAACTAAATTGGAAGAACATTTTTTCCGATTTAACCTTTTCTGATTAGAAGTTTTTTGTCGGTTTCTTGAGTTTGAAGTGGTGGCCACCTGTAATCAGCCGTTTGAGATGAATCTATTCAATTATATATGTTAAGCATAGTTGAACCACTAATAAAGTCAACGTTTGTAGAGCATAAATCTGCTTTGAAGCGTTTAATGAAGCCCGAAATCGTTTCCGTAATCAACATTTTCTGTGTAATTGATAACATATCAAATGTAAAGCAATTAAAGAGAATAACCAAAAACGATGCATTTTATTTTCAGCAGTAGAAATGGAACAGTTGCGATTAGCTGTACAAAAATTAATTGTGGATAATGAACAAAAGGTTTGTTTTGTAGCTCTAGTTTTACTTTTTCTAGATTATTGCTCGTTTTGTTTTTTAAGATAACTTAAATAAGCTCTACATATAACTTTAAAAGAAAAAAATGATCTTTAAGAACAATCTACTAATTTTTGAAGTTTATTTTTCTTTTTAGAATATTCAAATAAACTCACTAAGAAATGCCCTTGATGAACATTGTTGTGCAACGGGGTCAAACCGTTTATATGATGGCTCAACGCAGCAGATATCTGCTGATACGATGACTAACTCACCAAGATTTTATAACGAACAAGTGGCTCCACCTTTTGATATTAATGAACAGCTAAGGAAATTGCTCACGGTTAATTGCTTTTCAAAAACTGATTTTCAAATTTTTTAAAGAGATGGTTTTTATTTTGATGTTTAATCACTAGCTCTTACAAACTTTCCGATTCGTTACCGATATCAATTACACAGTACTATAGTGCAATAAATTGTTCTAGTTCTTCCAGTATCAAATAAATTTATGAGTTAGCAGAAGTTTGCGAAATATGCTGCGGATCACGAAATAAAAATTGAATTACAAATTATAATTCTCTGAATCAATGATACAGAGTTTATTATAGGAAGATAATGGAGACTCACCTTCACAGTCGACATCAGTGCGTGGATATTACCCTGTCAGCCAAACATATGTTAGAAACGCACAGGTAAAATGATAGGTCTGATATCGGAAAACAACCTTGTTTCATACTACAAAAATTTTTAAGCCATCATCCTCTTATGCAACATCTATGCGAGGTAATTCGCCACAACAAAACTGGGCCAACTGTGGTGTACGAAACCATTCCCATAGCAAGCTATCGATGCATAGCACTGCTTGTCTACCAATCCCATCTAGCTCCTCAGGACTCTTTTCATCACCAAAGTTGGTTGCCACGTTACTTCTTTCACTCTGATGTTAGAGCAGGTTCTTGTATTTGAGAATCAACATTTTTAGTTATCGCGGTCCGTCATCGCCAGCCGCAGCTAGACAATTAGCAGCCGAGCTTGATGAACTTCGCCGAATTAATGATGAAGTACAGCAGAATTCCTGTTATAATTCTAACAGCCTATTACGATCGCAGAGCTTTGCTAAAGTACAAAATTCATCTGAGCTATATTACTGACTTTTCTGATCCCCTTACCGCTTTTTAACCACTGGAAAAGTAAAGTGAAATTATTTGTCAAATATGCCATAACGGTTCTTATTTCAGTCTTCATCAACTTTTGCATTACAACCGAAGAAGCAATCCGTGGCATCGTCGGGCGGTGTATCGGGTGAGTATACATTGATAGGTGTACCAAGTAAAGGAAGCCTTAGCGTCACATCACAGTTATCATACCGTCAACAAGTGAATAGATGGCTTCAGAATAAATTTTGGCACTCACGATTCAATAAGCGCACAACATCGACACCCAACTTAGGTTTAAGGCGTACTAAAATTTTTGTGCTTTCGAGAAATGCGCTAATTGCTTATATGATTAACGCATGGGTTTTTGTAGCTTAGTATAACTCTGAGAGATTTTTCTGGTGCCATTAACCGAATAATTAAGATGTAATGCACCAGTCACTTGTCATTAATTGCATACTTGGCAGTCTTAACAAGTGAAAGATTTAAGTTTTTTATATATGCATGAGAAATGCAGATTTGCAAGGTTCTTTTATTTAATTTTACAAACTTTTTTTGCTCTTTTTGACAAAGTTATTGTTTGTTTCTAGGCTATTTTAATCATGACGTGCTGAAAAAAAAAGCTTCTAGTTTGAAAGCATTTTTATTTATCGGAATACTGGAATAAGGAAAGATCTAGTTTCTTACAGAAGTTGCGGTTTTTTGTATAGTCTGCTTTTCTTTTTTGGAGGTTTTAAGATGTTGGACAGTATTAATACTTCGTTGTTTATCAAGTTTTTTACTTTTGTTTGCTGATTATTGTTTGATTAGTCACGAATGAAAAGTGTTTTAGGTTTGACCGTTCATATTTTTTATGAGATTGTTTTTTTTTCTTTTTGCCGCTTGCCTTGTTTTTGATTAGCAAAATGTTAAAGGGAATTGGCTAAAAAGAATTGTTCAACTTCTGTTGGGCAGTTCAAACGGTATTGCAGTAGTTTAAGCTGTAAGAGCATTCCTCTGTTCTAAGTTGAACTAATAGCGTTCAGTAATTGCTTACGGTGCGTAAAGTCAGCATGTTAGTAACTAATTTTTCGTTTAGTATCTTAGAAACTCGTATGACAACGCTGTTCGTACTGCAGTAGACAAGTCATCATTATTATTTTGTTCAATCACACCGTCTTTAATTCCTTTAATATGTTCATCGTCTTTGACTGTTGTCACTAATACAGATGCTCGTTGTGAAAACTAATTTGAAATTTTCTTTTATCAAATTAGCCAGATAAAGAAAATCTCAAGCTAGAAGTTTTTAGTGGTTAGCGATGATGAGGTTATGAGGGGAAGGAAGGGACGTGAAACTAAAGAGAATGGAAAGTTCAAGAGGGATCGTACCAGGTATGTAACTGCTTTTTTTAATTTTTTAAAATACGTTTTTTGACATTTACAACACCTTTAGAAGAAGATCAGAATTATTTTATTTCTTTTAGAGTAGGTAGTGCTGTTCAACTGCACACCGTCAAGGGTGAGTGAGTGTGCGCAGTTAGTTGGCGTCTAGAACTGGTTTTTTGGGGGTGTGTAGCAAAGCAAAAAAAATATTTTTTAAAAGTAGGGAAAAATGAGGTTTTATGAGGGTTTTTAAATTTAAAAGCCTTTTTAACTGACGGTTTTTGAATCTTTCTTATTTTTTTTTGTAAACTGTTTTCTAAAGGCATTTTCTCCCAATTTTGTATTTAACTCAAATGGTTCTCAGCTAGACTGAAATTTTTTTGCTGCTTTTAAGTATTAATTTAATTTTGTTGGGAAAGTGAGTGGTGAAGAGTGAAGTTGAAGAAAGTTTACTTTTATAATATACTTAACACTAGGAGTTTAAACAACAGACATTAGAAAAATAATCAGTATAAGTTGGTTAAGGTCATCTCTGAGAAACCTGTTTGGGAAGATAACAAGGAGTACATCAAGGGAAAGTTCACTGCAAGATTCTGACCGGGATCACGTGCCACGGTATGCCATAAGGATGCTTAAGATTGGAGTTTAGACTTTTCCATGTTTTTGGACATATTTTTGTTACATTCACAAAAAAGTGAGTTTGCAACTAATTTAGACCTCTCCCATCTGCCCGTTATCCATCTGCTGGACCAGTATCAGGAGCTATTGCTCAGCGGCCTCCTGCTAATCAGTTTGCTGAATGGAATAATGAGCAGATATGCGAGTGGATGGCAGAGATTGGATTTAGCGTATATGTTCCTCAGGTTGAAGAGTTTGTGAAAAACGGCACTCATTTATTGAACATGACCGATCAGGAGTTTGAAAAGGTTTTATGGAGTTTTTCTGTCTCAGATGAATTACGTTGTGCAATAATTGTGCTTTTTGTTTGTCAGTCATAAAAAGTAGACATTTGTTTTGTTGAAACTATGTTACAAATTTTATTTTTTCAGGACTTGGGCATTAAAAATTCTTTACACCGCAAAAGGTTACGCTGTATTTTAAACACGATTGCGTGCGAAAAACCAGATATTTCAGAAAGGATGGATGTTCATCAAGTTAATATGAAAAATAGTCGTAGTTATAGAGAATGAGTAGAAATTTAAATGTAATTTTAGATAATTATGAGTGAGCTACAAAAATATCAGGTTCTCTTTCTTTATGAATTTCAGAAATATGATAAGAAACCAAAAAGGATAAAAATTTTTAGGTTTTGAGATGGCTGGATGAAATAGGATTACCGCAATATCGAGAAACTTTTGCAGAAAACATGATTGATGGGCAGATGCTAAGTGTTTTAACCGCTCAGGATCTTGTAGACGTATGATTTTATCAGCTGCGCTCTTATGTCATCAAAAATTTTTTTTTCACCTGCGAGGGTGATTCTAAAAAACCTGATGAATTTGTCTTCAAAGAAAATATTTTTTAAGATGTTCAAAAAATTACTTAATTCAGAGGTACTTAGTTAAATTGGTGGTTGAGGTGGGAAAACTACTGCGCTGTGGGTTTTAAAACACGTTCATCATTTTGTACTTTTGATAAAAATGTGATTTTATCAATTGTAGATGAAAATTTTTTCTGCATTACATCATGCCAGTATACGTCGTGGGATTCAGTATCTTCATTCAGTTGATTTTTGTCTGTATCGTTTGGAAAAACGGTTTAATCCTGTAAGTCGACTTATAGTCGTATTGGTATTTTAGGAAGAAACAGTTATAGCATCGGTAAATCAGACTATTAGTTCTTATTTTCAACAACAAGAGGTGTTATTGCAGAATTTAATTGGAAGTAGACCATGCCCTGCTGATGTTGAAGGGTGGTCACATTTGTGCACGTGCCAGTGGCTTAAAACAATAGATTTAGCTGAATTTACACCGAACTTACTTTGCGCAGGTGTAAACGGTGCATTAATGGTAAGGGGTATTAGTAGAATAATGATATGTTTAGATCATCATTATAAATGGGTGTTAATAAATAGATATATTTAGGTTCATGAACCAACGTTTACTGCTGAATCGTTGGCGGAAGTTCTACAAATTCCAATGCATAAAACATTACTAAGGCGGCATCTGACCACTCATTTCAATCAGTTACTTGGACAAGAAATTATCAGCCATAAACGTGAAGTTTTATCGCAACCTTTTCAAGTGCAGTTGACACCGCATTTAAAAGTAAAGGTATGTATCAAAAAGTTAAGTTGGTTTTTTAGACTGGGAAAAGCTGACACGTTCTTGTCATTTTATCGGTCGTCTGTTTTCAGTTTCTTAGGAAAGGGTTCTCTTTATCGCGTAAGAGAGGAAAGAATGAGGTATATGTTGAGCCAGACGAACCACTATGTCCCCCTCTAGGATTCAAGTCTCGGGTTAGTCATTGAGCATTCTTCAAGCTCTTTCAAACTTCTTTTTCGTCTAATTACCATTCTCAAACAGTGCCCCCGAGGAAAATTCTTAGCTTAGAAAACTCACTGGAATAGATTTGTAAAGGCATCTTTCATTCCAGCTTTCCGAAGTAATGGCCGATTCTTTAACGTCATCCAACGTCTAAATTAAAGATAAATCTCTCTAAAGTACTGCTGTCATTATTATACCAGAAAACAGATATATGAATAGATTGTTATGCTGTCATGTCTGAGATGCCTTAATCACCGAAGTGCAAGTTGTGAAACAACATTTCATAATAATGTGATATAACCTGTTTATGCTGTAAACTATGTTTTTTATTGTTTTAAGTATATTTGCGGTATAAAAGAGGAATAATCAAACGAACTGAGAAAAACAATACTGCTTTTCACTGACCCAACTTCCAATAAACGAAGAAAAGATAATTGTCGATATTGGCGAGATACGGAACAACTTGAAGTCATTTAGAAAATTTGCTTATTCTTCTTTTATGGGCAGTTAGTGATTTCCGAGAAGTTCTCAACTACGAAAATTCAGATGTTGCCTTTTTTAGTCTAGTTTTTTTCGTCAATTGGTATCATTCAATTGTACATGTTTTTTTGTTTTAATGGTATTTTGCTGTTAAAAGTTTCTTAGTTGGTTTGTGCGGCATACAAGTTATATTGTTAATTGCTTCAGTGTTCTCACTGTCGCTTTTTTTTGGTTTCAAGACTTCTCATTTCCATTTATTCTATTACAAAGCAAACGAGATCCGTCAGATTTAGAATCACTCGCCATATGCGGCTGATGCGTTTTACACATGACCCATTCTGAAAAACCAAATACTGAGAAGGGAGAGTAAAGAGAGTTGATTAAGCATTCACGTAAAGGCTGAAAAGGTCGCTTTGAATTAGCAAATTGGACTGCAAACATCAGCATACGGTTAACATTCTTCTTCAGAGGAGTGGTGCCGGAAAAATTTACTAATTGTTCTTGACTAAAATTAGACTTACGGAACTTTATATCTTATAGCTTTGCAAAGCTTTATGTTAGAGAATTTTTGTCACGTGTACATTTAACACGATCCACAGCCGTCATTGAGCACATGAGTTGCTGTTATATGGGGCAGACTAATCCCTCCTTTTACAATAAGTTGATGGGAAGGAAACACTAAGTATTGTACTCCGCTTAGCTGAGAATAGAAGAGAAAGTTGAAGACGAAGCAAGCAGGAAAAAAGGTTTGAAAGAATATGATTTTTTTTAATCAATTAAAACATTAGTGTGTAAAACTTCATTTGGGATCTTAACAGCGTTAGTTTCACGAATTATAGCCGAGGTAGAGCAAAACTATCAGACACTAAAACTGCTCTAGCAGACTATAAATTAGCGTTTGATTTATACAGAGGACTTTCTTGAAACTTGCAAATTGTTTACTTTGGTATATAACAAACTACACTGTGGCGTACAAATTGTGCCGAGCAACTTAATTTACGGTGCATTCAAGTACTGCTTTTCTTTTGGACATCGCAATGCATTGATCTCGCAATGCTCAAAGGAATGTCCCACGCAGAATTAGTCTATTTTTTAAAAACTTTCACCAGGAAAACTACTTCTCTTCTTTTCCTACTCCGTAGCTGATGGTCAAAAACAAAGAAATGGCCAGAATTTTTTTTAGAATTTTCAGGAAAACCCTAAAATCCAAGAGCATTAATTGGTTAGGCCAATAAAACGTCTACTTTCTGATGAGAAGTTGGATTCGTCTACCTTCATACCCCTCCTCACTCCTGCAAACACCCGGGCACATTTTTACTAAATTTCAGCAAATGCCAAATTAACTTTTCAATATTTTTTGCTCAGATCATGTCGCATAAGTTTTCGATCCCTGTTTTTCAAATCAGAGTTTTTCACCATAACTGCTGATTCCTTGCAAGCAAGAAGTTTATATAAAGTTTTTAAAAAGACAGGATACAGTAAAATGGCAAAATTTGTCGTACGGAACGGATTAAACGTTAATTGCAGTAATACTGCAGAAACTCCGTGTCTGTCATCTTGTGCTTTTTTGAAGTCACACCACTGACGAACAACAGAAAGTTGTCAGTATTTACTTGTGGCATCACGTATTTGACGTTTAGAGCCTTCGCAGCGTTTCGTAATGGACGTGTAAAAGGCAGATTTCTAGCTGTAGCGCAAAATGTTTATTGTTCTTATTCGTTTCTTATTGCAAAATCTCGAAAGTTAAAAGACAAGGTTGCTTGAAACGCGGTTTTAAACTTGGTTACCATCTAGCTGAAAGCTAATAAAGCAAAAACGGAAAAGCCATCACTGTCTGATTCTCCAAAGAACATGCACTTCCTTGCTCCTAACTTCAAAGGTCTACCGTTATTCCGCAAGGGCAACAGGAAGTAATATATCGGTTAAGTGCGAAACTTTGGAGTCCTTTGTAGCCATCAGTACTTGCACATTAAACATGTATTCTTATAAAGACACTTATATAGTCATTTAAGAGAGTTTGTTTTATTCTCCCAAATCCGTTTTTTGATAGGCGTTTAAAAATATGTTAAATAAGTCCATAACAAGATTTTCATATCAACCCGGTGTAAACCATTGTTTAAAATCGTGTTGCGTCTATTACCTGTAAATTTTATTTGCTAGAAAGACCTCACGTATAACTGAGTATGTATCATGTTGCTGCAAAGGCTTGAAAGGCACCAGCGCTTTTTGCATTAGAGCGGCATAAACGCTTTTTAAAGAAGACTAAACTTACTTAGAAATCTTTTTTTTTCAATCTTTTTCTAAGCAAATGTGAAGGTGATTTGAAAACGTAATAAAGTAATCAAATGGATAAAGTTTAAATGTTAAAATGAGAAAATAATTATAGAACATTTCAGAGTTTAAACGGTTAAAAGTTAGGTTTCATTTGATAATTTATGTTGTTGGTAAACTAGAAAAAAAGTGCTTCAACAATGATTCAATTTTTAACTGTATAAAACAACGGCTAAAATTCTTTATTACCACAAAACGGCCATAAGTCTTGACCAAAGAAAATTTTCCAAAAACGTGAACGTTTTTCAGTTTTACAGCAGCACAAATCATAATAAGGGAAAGTTTACGATCTATATAAAAGCTTACGTTTGTAATCTGCTATCTATAATTAAAATGTATAATTTTTCCTTGGAATGTTCTTTGCACTTGGAAGAATGGACGCAAAATCACTCACAGAACGCTTTAAGTTAATCACTTGAAAAAAAAAAAAAACGAAGAAAACAGTCAAACGAAACATATTAATATTAGGAATACAAAATCTGACCCTGTTTTAAGGCGATCTAACCCAATTAAATCGTCCCACATCAAAATTTGTGGTTTGCCAGTATAACATTCACAATGCCAAATTGACGTATTATAGCGGTATTTTCCGCTTTACCAATTTGTTTCCATTTTTCCGAAACGTTTAAGGGTAAAAAAAATTTGGAAAACTGATTTGGTCGTGGCTTTCAGTAGTACATAGGTGTTTCAATAAATATCCTACTTCAACAACGTTGTATTTCAGATTGTTGAGGGTGATTATTGGTTAGCGCTTTTATCTACAATTCGACTTCTCAGTCATCTTCTTTTTACATCTACTTCTTAGAGCCACTTTTAACTCGACTTACAGTCTAATTGCTTGTTTTCTTACTGCCATCTAGAACTCTCTTACAGCAAATATCATAGTACTTTTTTGAACTTCAACTCTACAGATAACTTTGTAAATTAACGCTACTGATTTTAAACTGTTTTTATTGATTTTATTTTGTATTCGTCTTTTTTATATTTGTTATTTTTGTTTGTTCACTGCTTTCTTGGCTTTGAATAGTTTCAGATCCATACTTTTCTGTTTCACTTGTAGCAGAAAACGGGAAAATATGCTTCAAACAATCTTACTATACTCGATGCTGGTTTCGCAAAGTTTGGGCAACGATAATTCGCCAGAAATATTGATGACAAAACGTGTTCTTTCTACATTACCGCAGATTCCAAAAGTAATTAGAAGTCAATTGGAAGGAAAATCAGACGGAATAAAGTGTGTTTCTGAAACACTTACGAAAATGACCCAACATTTATTGTAGAACCGCCCTAAAAATTTTTCAAAATAGCTTCAAAGTACACTGACATTTGTGCTTATGTTTAGAGTCTCAGTGTTCTGTTTCTCATTCTTAGTTTTTTGTGTAGACTATCAGTAAGGTATTGCCTTGAAGGGAAATGGTAAATACTGTATTGGGTGATGGTCTGCTTAGCAAACTGGTTGCGAGTCCGATGCAGGTATGTTTTTTATCTTTTTAATAAGTTTCTGAATTAAAACTATGATAAATACAAATTACTGCTGACAGATTAGCGTGTATTATTGCATTCTAATATATCACGCGAACAGCGAGCAAACTTCAGGCTTTTGGACTTGGTGATTCCGAAGAACGAGCAACTGAAAATGCTCGTCCACGTTCTCAATCAAAGTGTGAGTTGTCTTTGTTGCAAGAAACTTTTCAGCTGCAGTTTCACCATACAAATTGAAACTGCTATATGGGATTTTAAAAATATTGAAGCAAGTAATGGGCTTGCTTTCAAACAGTGTAATTAATTTTCATGTTTTCATGACGCTAGAAATGATTGTTTACAGTGGATGGCCCAAACACACTAGACACGCAACCTGCAAGTGGTAACGGTGAAAAAATTTACAGCAGTAACGCCAACAAGAAGTACTTATTTTGCTTTGTGTAAAAAATTCCTTGTCAAATATCCTGTTTTTAACACTATAGATTTGCTTTATCATGCTTCTTTCAAGGCAAAAAAGTAAAACTGGTTTACAAATGGAAATAATTTTTAAAATAAGTGCTTAGTAAGGCCTTTTTTATCAAATTGCGAGTTGCAGGAAAGGAAAGCCAGACTTAAAAGAACTATTAGAAAATGGTGACGAACAATTATTTGTAGACGGGAGGCCGGTTAAGAACGAAAAAACGCTTATTGAGGTACTTTAGTTAATTATCAGTCTAGAAGTGTTCAAACAAAGATCTGTATATTCCAATAGAAAGATGAAAGGTTTTTTCTGTAACAGTTATGAAAAATTAGCGTTTAAGGCCTACGAAATGAACAGTAATCCAAATGAGCCAGAAAAAGTGCCTACTGATTCCCCTGTAAATAATCGGCAAAAAACTCTACCATCTGAAACAGAAGAAATAATAAAAACTCTGACAAATCGCTCGAAAGCAGCAAAAACAGCAACTACGGCAACGGTGACCCTGGGTATTCCTGCATTCACTACTCCACCACCACAAGCAGTAAGGACCATTTTACACAGTGATGCCACTGTTATCTCACTTGAGTATAATTTTACAGGGTTTCAGGTAGCTGAAACTCTGCTAACAGCTTTGAAACAGTTTCTTGATAATGATACGCAAACAACAGCAAAGCTTGAAGCTGAAACTCAGCAGCCGCTCATTGACCATACTGCTCCACCTGAAGCTGTACCGTTCTCATTAAACCAGGCAGTAAATGCACATTCTGTAACCCCAGCAAATGCAGCGCAGTTTATTCCAGCTGATCTTACCAAAATTGATCCGGCTCGATTAAACGAAATATACGCACTAATGCGGTCATATCCTCCTCCAGAATACTCAGGCACTTCTAAAATTTATAAAGCTGTTGTAAAGAGCTCTATTTTAATTCTCCTTAATTCAACTTTTTGAGTGATTATCACTTGAATAGTAAAATTTTAAAATTTATTGGTTTTCTTGTTATAGTACCTAATTCACCAATACGAAGAAGTGATTTGAAAAGTCCAATAGATGCTATATTGTCTTCGTTTCGCTCTCGGGATATCTCAGAGCTGTCAATGGACGTAAGTTTTCCAATTTTCTGTCATTTTGAACAAAATTATGCGTCTAATTATAAACAAAAGATATAAATTCGAGTTCTGTGGATGAGGCAGAAGCAATAATGATTGAGAACAAAGTTAGGTTAGTCGCCTATCGCAGCAAGAAAGAAATTTGCAGCGCTTGAAGAACGGTGAGAGCTATGGTGATATGATAATGAAACGGTACACAGAAGAACATTGATGGTTTACAGGAAGTGAAATCGCTTCAAAGTTATCTGCAATCATACGAACAAAATCTGCAAACCAAGGAACTTTTACACGCAAGACAAAAACTGCAGATGATTCAGGTACAAAATATTCGCTTCAAAAGTACATCTAACGATTGAAGTTACACCTCAGGTAACATTTTTTTGACCAGAAACTAAAGCGTTAAAATCTTTTTTTTAGGCTGAACTAGACGAACAAAAAATGAAAATACATGAACAAAAAATGCAAGAGGAGCAGCTTCAATTACAGGTTAAACACTTGTTTATACTCTTTCAAAAAAACAAGAAACTCTCACCGTTGCTCAACAGCTAAAAGCTATAATAAAGAATTAGACTGTTTTAGGCAGCTAATCTAGAAGAACAACGAAGACAGATGGAAGAAAAATTACAGAGACAGTTGTATACCTGGCATGGAGCGTTTAAAACGCTTTCTGGGCCGGAAACCTTGGCAGCGGTACAGTTTACAAGAGACTTATTGATTTTTGCAGTTTGAAAGAGTCGGAAAAAACCAATTCTCTTTAGGACGTAGACGATTTGCTTGATTCTAATGGGTCGTCTGCTGGTCCTTCGTCAAAGCTAACAAAAGCAGAGGAAGAACAATTGATAATAGGAAATCCATCTAATAAGGCATCTTTATTAAGTGATCAAAGAGTTGCTGTTTTAACATTTTTCGATTTCAAAGACTAACGGTATAATGCTTATGTGATTGTTTTGTACAGAAATTGGAAATTGGTAGTTTTTTGAACAATATTCGAAGATCACCGACTCAAAAATCTGCTTCTACATTAAGCAATGACGAATCAATGTTTAGCAGCAACAACGATAATTACTTCAGTGCACCAACAGCAGTAGGTTTTAATTTCTTGATAACGCAAACGTGAATTGCTTTGGACACGAGTAACCTATCACACGAACAAATGTAATGAGTAATATGATAGCTTTAAAAGTAAATCTATCTCTTCTGCATAATTAAAATTGCAGCCTAGAGTTTCAGAGTATACCTTATGATCAAAATTCACAAGAATCTGTCGATTTAGACGAAAATTTAATCAGACGTGGTACAAGAACAGTAAGCAATCTTGAGCGTCAGTTACGATATGCTCCAGAAAGAAAATCGTTATCAGCGGCGCCACGGTCAGTAGTCAAGCAATTTTTTAGACTTCAGACGTCATTTATTGCCAATAATTTAGCAACAGCAGAATAGATCAGTGCAGTCGACTGTTCAACTGCTATTCTTATATTTCACATTTTCTGTTTATTTTTTATTTTTTAAACAAATTATCAATTAATATTTACATAACAGCTACTAACTCTCTGTCAAAATTGATTTAATCGATTTTTTCTCGACTGTTTGAACGATTTAGCGGCATTATCGACTCAGGTGAATTTTTTTGGTTTACATGAACTTTTCAGGAAAGCGTCTTTTCTTTATGATACAACTAACACTTGTCAATGTCAGAAAATTGATTTAAACAACTTGAAAGGGCGATGGTTACAAATTTTGGCTTCAACTAAACTGGCTAATTCACTCTACAAAGCCGTTGGCGTAATATTTGATGAAAATGAACCGGTTGAATTAAGCTGCACAGAACTAAAAGGTTCATTTGATACTAACTTATTCCGATCCTATTCTCTTTTCTTGTTCTGACAGAGATGATAAGCTATTTTAGCTATTTTAACGTTTCTGCGTAGTCAAAATTTGCGATAGTAAAAAAATTTTATTAAATTAACAATTTTTCAGGTTTACCTCAGCAAGTTTTGAAGTAACCGTTTAGTTTTACTGTTTGAAAAATAAATGTCTTCATGATTAACGAACATTTTTAATGTTAAAACATAGGATCATAGACTTGATAATTCAACTTACTCTTTGCAATAAATAGTTTGCTAACATTCAATTCGGCGTTGTGCGTACTGTAAAATTTTTATTTTTAGTAACAACGGAATCTCAGTATAATGGAGAATCTAAAGCATTATTCGTTTGGACATTTAGGACAGTAAACTCGGAAAGAACATTTCGAGTTAGTTAGACTGTCTTCCAAATACTTTTGACGGTTAAAGGAAATATAGTAAATTATTTCAACTTTCTTCTTTTTTTTTTTCAGATAACTGGAGACATCTCGAAAGGTGCTAACCGTAATCTTTATATTCACGGTGAAGACTTCAGCGGTCAAAAATTCCAGTTACCAGGTATTCAATATCATTGTCTTTATTTTTTGTTTTTTGAACTGCTAGATCAAGAAGAAATTTTGTTTTTCAGATCAAAAAATGTTTTAGTCGCTGCAAAACTTTTCTTTTTTCTTTGCATTAATTGCTGCAGTTAAAGAAAAAAGAAGACCACCAAAAAGTTGTGAAAATTAAATTAAACTTTGATCGCAATTGGTTTTCTATAGTGAAAAAGTTTGGTTTATTTGTTTGCAGTATGTGTACTAAGAACAGGAGGTATTAAGGATGGTGGATACGAATATTTGGTGGTTGTCAGTTCTGGCGGTAAATTTGATTGTCTAATCTATTTCTGAAAAACCAACTTTGTTTATTGTCACTTTGCATTTGTATTAAAAGAACTTTTGATTTGTTTGTTCTTTGCGAAGGACAAAAAAAAAATTTATTTTTAGTTGGGTGTGGCTCAGCAACATTACTTGTTCGAAATCCAGAAACGTTTTTTGGTCATCCTGATACCGAGCTCTTTCAGTTTTTACGAAAAGTATATTCATTGTTGGCATTAGTTTTTCTTTTAAAATATTATAAATGCTTCTGTTAGTAATAGATGACTTACCAAAGACAAACATCTTTCCTTTGTTAGAGAAATAACGTTTACTACAGGAAGTAGGTGCATTAATACACGAGGTTTCAGATTGTAGGCATTAGATAAAATGTTTTTGCATTAGTTTTTTATAACATTTAAATTACATAGCCAAATATATTGAGCAACAAAATGCAACTAGCTGAATTACCGTTTAAAAGATCAGCAAGATTGCTACTTTCAGAGAGTTGCGAGCAACAGAATGGAAGGGATGGATGTGGTAACGCATAGCAAAACGTGCTTAGCCTAAGCATTGGTCTGTTTGACAAAACTGTTTATATATCAACGTCATCCTTTTTGTAACACTTTGTTTGAAAATACTTTGACATTTCTTTTTTTTTTCATTATTGATGATCAAGTTTCCTTTGTCTCTGTAAAATTCACTTTTTTTTAAACCAAACACCAATAAAACATGTCCGGGTCTTAAACCTATTTGGGTTATAAAATGTCCCAACTGTCCTGGCGACAATCATCAAAACACTTGGACAAATCTGTTTTGTTCTCTTCAGCGGAGCGATAAGTTACGAAATATTTTTTGGTCTTTTACGTCTATTAGGCACGTCAAACAAGAAAAAGAAGCAGAAGCAAAGAAGCAATTCTATGAGAATAAATTTGGAGACTAACACCGATTATAAGTTAAAGTTTTTTTGCAGGCAAAACTGAAGCCTGCTCTGAATTTTTGAGCATATTATCGAAATTGTGTTCAACCAGCAGTTGTCAGTGGTTGACTTTAATTGAATTGTTTTGTTACCAGAAATCAGGAACCAATTTGATTTATCTGCTATTCAAGATGATTAGTGAAGGGAAAAAATTTTTTTCTTAACATTGGAAAAATAGCCTATCAAAAGGGGCAATAATTTTTTGAAAGAAAAGTTTTGTCAAAATTTTCAGGAACTTTTGTTGCTTTTGTTTTTGTTTTGTTGATGTTCCTTCTTCTTTATTTTATTTTTGTTTTATAACTTTTTATAAAGGTAACTGTTTCCATTGTACCTTGTAGAAATAAATTTTTTTATGTTGACTAAAAAACCCACTAGTTTTTGCTTTTGCCTTTTTTTTTTTTTTTTTTTTTTTTTTT